>VURO01049185.1:105013-120524 GCA_015108175.1 Pelvicachromis taeniatus | reverse complement strand
GACAAATTTGTCATGATTTTCCTGATCTCACATCTCTAGAAAAAAAAAAGGATTTTATAAGGAGTTAAAGTAATAGATGAGCAAAGATGCATGTTAGAGTGTCTGTAAATAGATGTTACCTTGGTGTATGCATGACAAATGTGTGTCAGAATCTTTTTCAGAGGTGAGCGTGAGCTCGTGTTTTTCTTACGTATGCAGATGGGTAGCTGTCCAGACCACTGGTTGTCTTGGAGACAGATACGGACTGATGAGCCTATTAGTCGGAACCCAGGGAGACACTGATAAACGACCGTATCACGGTAACCAAAGTTTTCCCCGATAACCTGGCCGTTCACGATTCCTTCTGGGATTCCACAGTGACCAGCTGCAGGAGAGAGATGGTGGGAGGGGTCAGACTGCACGCACTGAAACAACTACATTAATTTGCACTTTTAGTATCTAAAATTTGATTCCTGGTTGTCAACATTTCAACAAATGTGTCTTTTGTCTTTTATTTCATTGTATTTACTTCTTGTTGTTGTGAGCAGGTGCTACAGTGGGTGGCTGTTCGGCAGATATTCAAATACTTAAAAATTTAATATACCCGTTTTATTTCATCCATAAAATGTCTCTCGGGGTTATATAACAGCTTGGCTTAAGGGCTTGCACACCGAATCAGTTTCATTGTGTGATTCTAAGCAAACACAGCAAATTGGATCAGTTTCTCCGCTATGATCAAGGCTCAGCTGCTCTGTTCCCACTTCAACATTTCCACAACTGTATTATTGCCCTTTCTAACACTTTCAGTGTTCAAATGAAGGCATTTTTGCACTTTTAAACAATCCAACTTGGTAAAAACTTAACAAGCGGTGCGTGGGGCCCTCTTTACTCCTTGATCAGATTCATTCACAGAGGTTTGATTGATGCACGGAGCTACACCAAGATGCTTTAAAAGGCGTTTCACAAAGTTAAAAGAGAATGTGTATTTTCTGCTCTCAGGGATTTTGGATTGAGTATTGATTTTGTTCTTTACAGTAGATAAAACCTGCACCGTGTCCCTGGTGTCAGCAAATGCCAACGATTTAAACACAGCCAGGGAAGTGAAACAGAGGAGAAATGAACGGGCTGCCTGATAATAACTTGCCATTTCAAATTCTATTTGAGGTGTAGATTACAGAGGTTAAAGGGCATTATTCAAGTGGTGTCACATGTTTTACTTTCTTGACTCTGCTGTTGAACACTGTGTGTTGACAAACAGGAAATCAGTTAAAATGTACAAACAAAACACAAAAGTTAGATTAGACAGAAATCGTTTCATTTCGAGTAATTTATCATGCTACATCAACACATCGAAAAAAGAAGGCAGCAAAGTGATAAAAGTGATTATCTTATTTTTGTTTGCTTGATTGTTTTTTGGAGGGAGGGGGGCATGGGAAAGAAATAAAGTTCACATTTCTTGCTTTTTAGCCTTAACTACTAAAAATGGCATAAATAACTACAGTTGTGCATTTTTAATTTGCAAAATATGCACAGTGAAGGCAAATCAAGGCTAATAAGAAAAGTCATTGAAGGAAAATGCTGTTTATAGCACTTTTCAGGACTTGGTTTATTTATTTCTTGACAGAATCATGCCTCCTCATCAGTTTAGGTTAAGTTTCATTGAACCACTCCTTTATAAATTGCATCTCATATCTCCCCTTAGCCTGTGAAGTATTCTGGGAAGCGCTGCCTCTACTGAGGTTTCATGAAGAAGTGACAACATCGTGTGGTAACATCTGTTACCTCTGGCTGGCACGCTGACAGAAGAAAGCTGCGGGGTTGGGTTTTTTTTTCTCTGGATTATATAAAAAGAGAAAATTCAAAATGAATTTATAGTGAGTGCACAGCAGCAGCTTGCTCCTGATAGTTTTGCCTGTGAGGTGGATGAGGTCAGAGAGAAGCAGCTGTGCAGCCACACATGAGGAGGAAGGCACATGTCCACTGTCGATACCTGCTCTCATTAGATTGACTTGAAAAATCACATCTTTCCAGCTCCGTCTCCAACGGAGGTGCTTCATTGTGTGTGTGAGTGTATGTGCTAGAGTATTCTGTAAGTCCAAGGCTGAATATTAGTGTCTAGATATACTATCATTTATATTATAGTATATCTTTCGACACACTCCTGGATCTGTTGGTACATACCTAAACATCGTGTTTCTGTTCCACTCCAAAGCCCAGATGACAGGCACTCTCTGACAGCTGACCCCACCAGCATGAAGCCAGCATCGCAGGTAAAAATGGCTGTAGCACCGAATGTTGTCTGAGTACCAATCTTCTTTCCATTGGGCGGTGATGGCAGCTCACCGCAGGAGATAACTGAAACACACGGTCAGGCACAAGCAATTTAAAAGCAGTTGTGCACCAGTTTAGCACCAAGTTAATTTGTGTAGCTGCTAGAGCTCATTGGCTTCAGTGAGAAATGCTACCAATGCTGGCAAGCTGTTTATCAGGTAAATTTGGTGCCAATAGTGTTTTTTCTTTTTTCCTTTTCGTCCTCACACATCGAAAGGCCTGGCGAGGAAAATAATAGCAAATCTCAGAATGTCACCGAATTCTTTAAAGGAAAATGACATTGACTCAAAATGTCACAGAATCCCCACAGAAGAAATAATAGACGTCAGTTTAGAAATGTCACTGTGACTCTTCTGAGTTAGATAACAAATTCAAAGGATACAAGTTTTCTTTGTAAACAACTGTCATCACATTAGTAGAAATAAGAGATTAAAAATATATTTTAAATCCATGTAATCTTTGTAAAACATCTCTGTTCTTGGCAACAGAAATTTTGAACAAAATCTTCAAAACAAGCTGCAAAAGCGTCACTTCAGTTTTGGCCCTCACTAACGTTCTTTCACAAAGATAGCTGCTGTGACAGAATGGTGCGATAGTTTCCTGTTTAAACTCACAAAATGACATTTATTTTTGTGTTACATTAACTTTCTGGTCTATTTTTCCTCTGTTATCTAGACTGTTCACAAAGGTGGTGCTTTGAAGCTCCAAACATAGGCTGAAGTCCTGGATCATACCTCTTTATTGGTTGAATTCAGGCCCATTGCTACAGGTGTACAATGCCACCATTGCGACAAGTCCGTTTGTGAAATTACTTCCCTTCTTGATTATCCTTGTTACTTACCCTGACAGTGCGGCCTTTCATTCCTCCAGCTCCAAACTCCATTGGATAAGCACTCGATGTGGGCGGGGCCTAACCTGTAGTATCCCGGATCACAGGTGAACACAATACGTGTCTTGTATTCGTAGTGTGACCCATTGACAATCCTCCAGCGGCCATGCTCTAGAGAGAACGACCCGATGCTGGGACATACTACCACTGCAGAGACAGACAGTGTGAACAGAAAAATAAACCATCATGAAATCTGAATGAAGAACACGGTGTTTATGTCGGTTTGCTGTATTCCTATATGCTTATTGCGATGCTACTCAGATTTGGCATTCATTTTGTTGATATTCCACCAGTACGTGGGTGTTACTAACCAGAACATCGCGGCATCTTGTTGTGGTTGCTCCATGTTCCATCAGGCTGACAGATGGCTGACGTCAGTTCTTTACTGGAGAGTCTGTACCCATCGTTACAAAAATAGGAAACTCTTGTTCCGACGGAGTAGTCAGATGTTAAAACGCCGCCGTTTATAGGAGCCTTGGGTACCCCGCATGAGACAGCTAAGGGAGGACGGATGCACACTTGTAAGATGACAACAAGCACACAGGCACAGACAAACTCAAACGCACAGTTATGCCTGTCATATAGGCAGGTTTGATGTGTACCTTTGAAATGTTTATAGGGATTCAAAAACCAGCAAATGTTTTGTATACCTGTAAATAAGCTCCAAGATGTACTTTGATTAAGTTATTAAACTAAAACTAAAAAAAAAAAAAAAAATAATCAAGAGATGCTTGATCTTTAATATAATTAATGTTTTTACCAAACATCCATCTTGCAGAACTTTCCATATCGTGGCTTTGAATACATCGTTTTGCAGAGCGCTGCACTGTGACATTACTCAGATTCAACAATATGTTATACATCCTTCATTTGACTTTCTATTGATGGCAGCTATGAGCTGTGCCTTCCAATTATTTTTTGAAGCATGGTGATATTGTCTACAATATCACTGGAACCATTTTTTACATGGTTTAGTAAATGCTGAGAATACAAACACAAAAAGAAAGTTAGAAAAAAAATATGATTCCCTACAAGCGACAATTACACGTTGTCTTCTATACGTAGAGCTCATAGATGTAAAAAAAAACAAACAACTTTTTAAAAAAGGTTTCTTTCTGAATTAAATTAAAATTAAAAAGAATTTTAAAAAGACACTTTCCCAACAGTGATATCATATTTACTTGGTCAGTCTATCGATCTGTAAATAACTAATAAACATAATAAAGGGTTTGATTTTGTGTTGTGAGCTGTCATCTAATCTAAGCTATATCTGTTTATCCAAGTCCATACAAAATGGGGAAACTGTGCAAGTTTCAGTGTAATATGTGTATGGATCAGAGCCATGCACAAATAGTCTATTTCAGTATTTTTGCAACATTTTTTGTGTATCCATTTCAAAAACATAATTTACTAATGCTTTTTTTCCCCAGATACTAAATGCTTCAGCACAGTTTAGCATTTATGCACACTTTCCTCACAGAGACAAACACACCTTGACACGCAGGTACAGGAGAATCCCACGCATGGTAGCCAAGTGATGTACGGCGGCAGGTTGCTGTGGCGTTGCCTATGAGACGGTATCCACGGTCGCAAGCCCACCTCACCACGCTGTTAACGTGGCCGCCGCTCTGTGAGGAGATGGAGCCGTGGAGCGGGGAGTCTGGCGTGGAGCAGTACAGAGCTGCAGTGGAAAAAGCACATTTGAAAAACAAGGATTTGAAATTGCTACAGACCAGGAGGGTAAAGAAACTCAACAATGAACACAAAGCAAGTAAAGCTCATTAAAGCATACTTATACTATTTTACAGTATTGTACTAAACTTTTATTTAATCTATGAATCCAAGTAATTACAGTAGATAGTAGTGCACTACATCTGCATGCAGGTGTACACCATTTTAAAGGTTAGCAGCAATAATAGATTCACCTGCAGAGACTTTCACATGTGTGCTATTATGAAATTACAAAAAATGAGATAATTTCCTCAAACTTGTATCAATGTGAGTCACTACTTATTTATAATACAACAGGATGTAGAGCAAAAGAAGACTAATGGACTTCGATTTTTACAAAATTATCATGTACAAAACGTGCTTTGCAATTTGAAGAGCTGGATGCTTTTTCTCAATGAGCCATGAATTAGAGAAAGGAGTCTAATTACAGATATCGACAGTCATGTTCATAACAGGTCTCATATACGTTTCCAGGCAATCTTAAAAGACAAAGTTTTTCACCCAATTAGGAGCCATGTGACAACTATATGAATGTCAATTATAATTACACATAATCCCTCTTGGCAGAGCCTTCTTATTGAACAACCAATGAGCAGAGTTACAATGGGCATTAGACAGTACTGGACACACTGCCCACAAAGTCATTGATCGCTATAGGTAGCTTTATTAAATATTCTCAACAAAGGGAAACATTAATCAAACAATAATGGCATCTGGAGGGAGTCGTGCTGCAACTGCCAAAAACCTGTCAAGTTTAAGTGGACCTGTTAGGCTCATTTCCACCTTCCACCTATCTCTACATGATTCACACACACACACACACACACACACATATAGAAAGAGATACTATTCTTGGTCATATTATATTAATATTACCCAGGCCTTGGTCCACGGTGCACAGTCTGTAATTCTCCAAACTGGGCAAGGACCCCACAACAACTTCTTAACTGGCCTTATGCATTAGTGATAAGCCTGTTTTGCATGTCCCTCTAGTATGCTACTGCCCCAGTATCTGTGTGGTTGGTTTTTTTGAACCAAAATAGTCGGAGACCACTTAAGGAAGGGGGAGGGAGTTTTGTCCCCCCCTCCCCCTTCCTTTTTTTCCTGGGGTAGAATCAGTGCCAGGGAAGTTTTGTACAGTTTTGTACAGTGATTTCTAATTAAGCCTGTCTGACACAGTTTATTTCTAAAAGCACTGAAAGTTTAATTAGTCTATAGCAAAGCAGCCAGTTGACAATGTCTCATCAGACGGTTCTTTCCCCTGTGCTAGTTTTAAGATCGATGGCATTAAACTGCTGATTTTAATCTCAGATGGACCGTTTTTATAATGCCAATGATATGTTGAGAACATTTTTACTTTGACGAGAGAATAACATTTTTGCATTGTATTTCAAATTTTCAGCACATTATGTTTTCTCAAAGGAAGACTCACTGTCGTGCACTGGCCTGATTTTACAAGTTAAAAACATCGTCGAAGTTGAACCCCCGGTATTAGCAGGCTTACAGCATATGTTTAACATTTCTTGCAGATACTCACATTAATCACCGCCACCAAAGAAGGTTACTGAGTGTGAGCGCGTTTGGTTTTTTTTTTTCCCCCCTGTTATTCTACAGCGCGTAATTCATCATACGCTGCAGTGGTGTTTTAAAGGTTAAAGAAACAACCTCCTGGCTAGAGGATATGGAGTGAATAAGCAAACTAAACTGGTAAAATTGTCTCCTCCCCTTTAACTGTCAAAAATGTCCTTGAATAAGGCACTCAAGCCTCATTACCCAACAGTCTAAAGCTACTCAGCAGGCCCAGGTGCGAGATTGCCTAAACGCAAAGCTTGCTGTAAAACTGCATCTGTGCTCATCAAGATGTCTTCACACAGATAAAACTTAAGAACTAACCTATAACGCATTTCAGTAAAGTGCTTTAGCAGGCAGACAGAAGTTTGCTAGAAAAATATGTTGCAGATAAAGAAATAAGGCACCGTGAGATATTGTGATATTTTTCTCATGAACTTTCTCCCCATAAGCTCTCAAATGTTCACATCTTTAAATATTTATTGTGCAAATTATATTGTACAAACAGCTCCTTCTGTCTGCCTCTGTCTGCTGTTGTTCTTATTTCCATGCATTATATTAAAAAGTAGTAGTAAAATAAAGTTGGGATACATACTTTGGTACTCACCAACATAGCGAATTTTGAAGCCTTTCTTGTTTGTGCCATGGTCTGAAGACCAGCGGACTAGGAACTGGTGACCAGAGGTTGTGAGGTTAAAGGGTGTTGGCAGGTCACCACTAAGTGTTGCCAAGGTGGGGCTGTTGGATGTGGGACCTGACAGGGATTAAGATAAAGTGAAAGAGATGGGATAATGGAGACATGGAAAGAAAAACAGTGATAATAGAAGGAATGAGACCAGGAGAATACAGCGACATTTGCTCTAATATAGAAGTGTGTATTCTTTCAAAAATGTGGCTATGAGTGTGATGTGTGGCTCTCTGATAAAAACTAGACTTGATGCTGAAATCATCCTTCCTTTTTGTGTTTTTTACCATCAAAAATCTCCAACACGTCAAACTCCCTCTCGGTGTGAAAACTTTCAAAGGTTATGGTGACATTGTATCCTTTCTCCACTGTAACACTCCACGAACACATTTGGAGGTTAGGGTAGCTTTCTGGCCAGCCCGGGCTTAAGATGACACCTGAGGAGTCGTATCGCACATCGTGTGCAGGGCACTGAACTGTAAGTAAAAAAAAAATAGCAAAGCCAATTGTTATATTGAATGACTACACAGTTTTATGTTTTTAACGGTGTCGAGAGAAAATAGTAACTTAAACTGCTTTTGTACTGGCATCCACAGACCTTGGCATGTTGGAGGTGGTGAATCCATCTGTAGCCTCTCTCCTAAGCGACAGGTAAGAATCTCACTGCCAACCAGCGAAAATCCAGGATGGCATCTGTACCTGATGATGTCGCCTGGAGACACAAAATCAGTGTGTTACATAGAAAACAAAGCTGGTGCTAGCATAGAGTCAGTGGTAAACTCTAGTACATTTGAGTGCTTGAGCATTTTCAGTGCTTGATTTCAACACGTTTCGAAGAAAGTCTGTACTTTACCACCTGCACACTCTAATTACTTTACTTTAGAATTAAAATGTTCAATACAAAGTAAATTATCAACTTGTTAAGATGATGAATTGTTATAAATTGCTGCAAATTAAACATACAAAGTTCAGCTTGATAATTTGCCGACAGTGACATTAAAACACATTCATGTGTTTAAACACATGAATGTGTTTTAATGTCACCAATAAAAACATGAAGTATTATCGCATGCCAGGGGAGATTTTTAAATAGACTTTTACTCGAGACACCTGTTAAGTACAGGACTATTATTTGTATATACAGTACACCCACCGTCCACTTTATTAGTTAAAATATGTTATTACTGAGTTTGACCTTGTTTGGTCTTCAGAAGCTTCCTAATTCTTTGTGATATAGATTCAACAAGGAGCTGGAAACATCCCTCCGAGATTTTGGTCCATGCTGACATGATAGCATCAAGCTGTTGCTGCAGATTTGTCAGCCGGGCATCCATTCTTGTTCCACCACATCCCAAATGTGCTCTACTGGATAGAGTTCTGATGATCGTGGAGGCCATTTGCATACAGTGACCCCACTGTCATGTTCAAGAAACTCCTTTGAGATGATCTGAGATTTGTGACCCAACCATGTGCAAAGGAAAATATCACCAACACCATTGCAACACCAGCACCAGCTTAAATCATTGAATCAAGGCAGGATAGATCCATGTTTTAATTTTGTTTATGTCAAATTTTTACCCTGCTCTGAATATTGCAGCAAAAACTGAGAGTCATCAGACCAGAAGACATTTTTTCAATCTACTATTTTCCAATTTGGGTGAGCTTGTGTGAACTGCAGCCTCAGCTTGCTGTTCTTAGCTGTCAAAAGTGACACCTGGTATGATCTTTTGCTTTTGTAGCCCATCTGCTTCAAAGTTTGACGTTTTTTGTGTGACATGCTCTTGTAGATACCTTGGTTGTAAAGAGTGGTTATTTGAGTTACTGTTGTTTTCCTATCAGTTTGAAGCAGTCTGGCCATTCTCCTTCACTGACCTCTGGCATCATCGAGGCTTTAACACAAAGCAAACTGCTGCTCACTGGATATTTTCTCTAGATCACACATGTGGTTGCGTGGGAAAATTTGCCATTCGGATGCTTGGTCCAATGTTGTTGTTAGGTTGTCCCAACGCCTCAATGCCTAAATGCATTTAGTTATTCCCAGTTATGTGACTGACAAATTAGATATTTGTCTTAATGCACAACTGAACAGGTGTACCTAATGAAGAGGCCAGTGAGTGTATATGATTGGACTGGAGCGTGTCTTCCACCAATTCATAATGAATAACAGAATACACAATATCTACAATGTAACACCAATCATTCTTGATTGAAGTCTTCATTCATGCTATCTTGTGCTTTATATCCATCAATGTGACACATCTGGGAGCATGGCAGGCAGACAGACAGCTCACCTATCTCAAGCTCGCCGTCCTCCATCAGCATGTCAGCATTGGGAACTTCTGGAGGAGGCTGGCAAACCCTTAATTGGTAGGCTAGAAGTTATAGAAATGAAGAGGAGACAGAAAAGGGGACGATGCATAAAAAAATGTGATCAAGGAACCCATGTTAAAATTTAAATTACATTTATTTCTAACTCCAAGTGCAATGAAAGGACAGAATCGTGTGACATTCAATCTCGGTCGCATCGGTTTAACTGAACTCTTTAAGTTCAAATGGTGGGCAAAGTATGGAATCAAGAACAGATCAGCTACACAGACACAGCACTGCCTTGAATCATAAAGAGGAACTAACTTCACAGCCACTGAGCTGAAGGCTGTAATCAATATTACTGCATGACTGTAGATCACTTGCTAACAGAGAGAGAAAGCGAGTGAAAAGAGAGAGCGAGTTAGAGAATAGAGGCAGACACAGGCAGGAAAAAGGGAGGACTAGAAGAGCGCGATGGAGAGAGGGCTAAGGGCTGTAAGTCAAGATGAAATTGACTATGAAAATGAGACCTGCCAATAGTTTCTGATGCTCTAATGCATATCAAAGCCCTGTGGTCTGTGAGTGTGTGCCAGGATGTGTGTAAATGTTTGAGCAAGTGCATGTCTATGTTTGTGTGTGCAGCGATGTCTGTGCTTCTGTGCGTGATGAAAGGATCACTGTTAGCAGTCATCGATTTCGCTTAGCTCTGAGACCATTTTTATAGCTACTTCCACATGCATGTCACATACACTGGCTCAGCCTCATGTTCATGATGCTATTCACCCGTGCATGGCCCTCATCTGTGCATGGAAGTTGTCTGGGTCCACACCTTTGAATTCAACCACTCCACTGAGCTGACTGATGGAAATGTAGAATAACAAGTATGTAATCCAGGCAGCGATGGGAGCGCTGACATAGATGAATATCCTCAAACGGTGGATTGATCCTTCTTTTTGGCGTTTATTTGGCATTTCAAACTAAATTTGCTCTTTAGTAGCTGTCTCAGATACAAACTAGGGCATTCTGAATTTCGTTACAGGTCATTGAAGGACAGTCAAAAAAAAACTTAAAAACAATATAGTGACAAGTTCCTGCTTAAGAAAACGTCAGTGCAGCGAATCATGAAAGGTTCCCATCCTTCTGGTAATTATTATCCAACAATTTAAGTTCAGTACAGATGATCAAACAGGCTGCTCTGCTCTCATCTTCCATTCTTGCTGTCTTTATTGTTTTCTTCTAATATTGTCTCGACAAAATAATGCTAACTACTACTGCCATACATGTCAGCCCCTTTCCATTTTATCCATCTTCCCTGTCACTTTTTGCTGTTCACCGTCCAATAAAGCAGAAATTGAAAGTAAACTTGAATCCATCAGATGGTGCTGTTCCTGTGCGAGTGTGACAACTGACAGTTAAAACCTGCCAACAAAAATTCATTAACAACGTGTCATCTGTCTGAAAAAGGGAAGCCTGTTCAAAAACAACTTGACATATTTTCACTAAAGAGCACTGAACAGAAACTTTTGAGAAGTAGGAAACAGGCTTCAGGGAAAAAAAAAAAGGCGTGGGTATATCTGTGAGAGAGAATGCGAGAGAACCAATAAGAAACTGTGTTGTGACGGATGAAACGAGTGCAAAAAAAGTGACTCATTTGAAGCTGTCAAATTAAAACTACGCCAAAAAGGGCAGTTTTTCAGGAACCAAACTATCCTGACATTAAAAATAAACTAAGCAGCCATATTTACAGTCTAGTGACGTTCTTGTTATTCCAAAATATTAGGTTTTATTTTGAAAAATAGCATCATCTTCAACTTGATGACAATGCATTATGACGGCTGTCAAAAGCTCATGAAGTTCTTTAAAAATGATTTTGTCGTCTTTAGGAAAGCCTGTCATCTTTTAGTTAAAGTAAAACCATTGAGGAATTAACTTTTGTGACATAATGACACATACCAGAAACATTAGTCAGTTCAAATATAGATTCACCCATTAAATGAAATTTAAAAAGACAACAGATGCTAATTTTATGTAATATAGAAAAAGAGTTTTGCAATTCGCTGCTTCTAAACATTATGATGATTTCTTATGTACTGTGACATACAGTATGCTATATGTAGGGATCGTTGGATGAGTGGAGTGGTTTTCACCTTAAGCAGTATTTGAAAACAAAAAGAAATACAGGGGCACTGAAGGACCACAGCACGAAGATTAAGGTGAGATGAAATCCTAAATGGCACAGACAGCCCGGGCACGAGGAAAGAGCAGCCGAGGACCAAGAAAAATACAATCTCCAAAACTCTGTGAAGGGAAAATGACTGTTTTTTAGGGCGTAAGACAGATACAAAACACGTCTTAATACTGAGAGGGTTCAAAAGACAAACAATAGCTGATTTTTTTTGAGCAATGCAACACACATTTTTATGATTAAATTGCAGGTTTGCTGCTTGCTTAGTTTTTTTCGACTGCATTTAAGAGATAAAGCTATCAACATACTTTTAATTTGACAACGTATAATAACACAGGAAACCATCATTTAATTGGAAGTTTAACAAAAACAAGATTAATGAGCTTTTCAGTTGCTGAAAAAGTTGATTTTGTAAGCTTGACTAATTCACATGCCTTAAAATCCCATTTCCTTCATTAGGATTATACGATTATTTAGCAAGAATTACATTGTTGATATACACTTCTTTGGTTATTGTGTAGAATTCTGTAATGTAATATTGATGCCATAAACACTACCATCACCACAGACATGAGTATATTCACCGTTTGCTAACTGAAAGAGAAGTTAAAATTGATAAATTAAAATAGCATACTTTTATAATGTGCAGCAAGTGCATAAAAGTTACACATGGGTCATTTTGCTAGGCAACATGATGATGTCATAATATCTATAGATAGATAAAGATGCACCTGTGCTCCAATTTTGGTTGTTTCATGCACAAACAGACAGAAATACAGAGCGTATTGTGTATTTGTGTATTTATGGTAAGATGATTCTAAAAATAAATGATCAAACATTACCAAGCTTTTTTTTTTTTTTAACGCACTCAGAAATGTTAACAACTGGTTTAATAATCTGTTCTTCAAGCAATCGAGACCTCAAAAGCTTTTCAGTGTCGCCCCAAAGTGAATCACACATCACAAACTTTGTATTAACATTTTTGGAGTCAAGCATCATTGGTGCTATTAACAATAACAACTGGATAGTAACAGTAGAAGGGATAGTGGTATAGTGAAACTCCTCAGTAGTCGGCACTCCAAGATAATGTCAGAAAGACAAAAGCTTGTAAATGACGACTAAAAGCACACAATTTTAGTCATTTCAAAGAGAATGTTTCTACAGTGCTGCTATCATCAACTCAGCTCATAACATTAAGAATATTAATAGCAAAATTATGACTAATCACTGTGATCGCATGTGGCAAAGAGAGGAAGATCAATTTTCATGAGTCAGAATGAGTCAAAGGAAGTAGATGTGAGTAGAACATACTGACTGTGAAGTTCAACAAAAACACTATTAGAGCTAGAACTAATGATTGCGCTACACCATACCTCAGGACAACAAAGACAACTCCAGAGAAAAGTGCTAATGAGAGCATCATCTGTAACTGCGCAGACAATCAAGTGACATGCCCCTCTTCTCTTTTATCTCTGTGATAACGTGGTCACCCTCTTACCATGATAACTTAAGACAAAAAAGCCGGCTCCAGAGAAGTCCGAGTGGAATTTGATGAGGATGATGTTGGACGTTGAATAGACAGACTCCAAAGCTGTGTTTCCACTAAACTGTCCAATCTGAGGAGAAGACTGATCTGGACCATCCCTGTGTTAAAAGAAAAAAAAACAGAATGAAACACACACAAAACAAACAGAAAGCCTGTGTTACCAAGAGGCAAGAGACTAAAGGCCCATAAACGAATGGACTTGATCATAGAACAATGGGGTTGAACGTCCACCTATGATATAATTTGAATAAGTTATTGCAGTCATCTCTGACAGTTAGATGGCTTTATGTTCAGGAAATGGTTGCTCCAAGGCTAGAACAAAAGACAGAAGAGACTTGATGATTTTTTATGAGACCTGCTCCATTAACTGCAAATGCAGATGGACATTGTGTGACAAAGTGCTGGCTCCAACAGTGACTGTGCATGGGTACGGGCTCATCTTACTTCTCAAAACAATACAAACCACAATGTCAAAAAGCTCATTTAGATAAAAAATGCTCAGAAATTTAGATTCAAATTCTCTGACAAAGTAACAGCTCTTGATAACGCCACAACCCACAAATCTATGGCTCTCTTGTTCTTGCTTGAGGATGAGTTCATAAATATTGACTGAACTGTTGTCAGATCATAAGGATAACAAATGTTAGTCCTGGTGTAGACTTGGCTTCACTGTTCCCACTAATATGGGCCTGGCATTCGTGAAAAGTCGCACAATTACCCGAGAAGGCAGGCAGGAGGTTATCTATCAAATGGCAGGTCATGCTCTCAGTGAACATATTTCACCTTTAATGACAGCACCAGCTGTCAGACTGGAACTAACCAATAGCAGACTCATTATCTGTAATTAAAAAGTATAATCATGAAGTTAAATTAAATGATTATTTCCTGCTGTTAAGTGTTTTTGGAAGAGACTAATTATACCTGTCAGGTTATGTACTGAATCATCCCCTTCTCTGATTCGCATTGGGTGGCTCAGAGTCATCAGAGCAGTTGCACTTATCGCCTTCCACTGCTTGATTACAGCTGATGCACTTGCTCACTAACATTTATTAGTATGTCACAGCAACACTTTCAGTGCAGAATAGGCTTTAAAGATAAGGTTGCACAATATATGGAAACATCTGTGACATATATGGAAACTTTTGCAGTGGAACGCTGTAGTAAGCCTCCCTGTTTGAGACCAATTAGCAGACTAAGCGACTGTCAGGTCGGTTGGCTCTGGACTGAAGAGACCGCTGTGAAAATCACACCTCTATCACTGACACCGTGCTCTCTACGGGGAGCCAGCATTATGATTGCGTGACTAAGATTGTGAGTTTTTACCGCGTTCTTGTGCTATTGCCGTCTTTGCTTCAGTCTGTCCACTTTTCTGACAGACCAAAGGGTCAGAAACACGCTGTGCGACCAATTCATGGAATTCACACAATCAGCTGTGGGTGGGCGGTACATGCTTCAACTGTGTTTTGGTGTGGGAAAGACAGGCTGGATATCGCAGTTTCGAGCAACAACTATACACTAAAGGCATGAGCTAAACAAATCACACACCAACAGCTGAAGAAAACAAGCTGCTTTTTTCACTGGATAGCTGCTAAAGAAGAAGGTCTGCAATGTCATGTTTGTGTAGAAGCCAAACAATACCATAAAGCAGTAAGTGTGAAATTACAGATTTGCTTGATATAACTGAGCTATACACTGTCCTGTAGCACTCGGAAGGAGTGAAGCAATGAATCAAATGAATCAAGTGAAAAGAATTAGTAAGCTGTAACAATTTTACAAACCAGATAAACATTATAGTCAAGGAGCTGCTGTTTTTTATTTTATATATTGCGCGTGATTATTTTCTATTCCTAATATATAGCATTTTTGTAGTGTCTTATTCCTGCTCTTTTCTGACATTTTACAGCCAAATCAAATCATCAACTGAGTTTGAAAACTTGATTTATTCCTAGAAAGTTTAGCTAATGAGTTATATTTGATGACAGAGTTGCAGTCCTGTGAAGCTTCTTCTCAAGTCTGAGGAAAACCTGAACTATAAAAGTAGTTTTAACAGTGCGGCGAGCGTGGAGAGGGGGGGGTAATCCATCCAGCTATCCATTCGCTTCCACTTATCCTTTTCAGGGTCACTGGGGGCGCTGCAGCCTATCCCAGCTGTCTTAGGGTGAGAGGCAGGGTACACCCCTGGACAGGCTGCCAGTCTGTCACAGGGCTAACACATATAATACATATGCAATTTATTGTTGGGGGGGGGGGGGGGGGGGGTTTAACTTTTTTTTTTTTTTGCTTTGCTAA
>VURO01049185.1:88656-103331 GCA_015108175.1 Pelvicachromis taeniatus | reverse complement strand
AAAATATTATTATTATTATTAATATTATGTAAAAGAGATTTTGTTTGTCTAACAAATTATGAATTCATAGAGACACTTCTTAATACTTCATTTGGAATTTATAAACCTGAGCATTATGATTTTTTAATGTGGGAGGATACATTATTATTAAATGCCCAGTAAGCCCGTATGAGAGGCACACCAAAAAGACACAGGCGACTCAACTGAAGTCAGTTAAGAAATCTAGCTAACATGATCAATCTTCTCAGATCAAAGAAAAGCCCCAGCAGGCATAATGACGTAATTTACCTTCACATCGTGGTAAAGGGTGGTTCCAGGTCCTGCTAATTCCATGCAAACATGTGAGTGAGGCTTCTCCAATCAGAGAGTATCCGGGCAGACACTCAAACGACACCGTCATCCCAACACTGAAATCTGTGCCAATCACGATGCCATTTCGAAACGGTCGAGGGTCTGGGCAACTCTGGAGCTGGTAGGCTGCAGAGATAATAACATAAATTATTCAAGAAAAATAGCAACGAGGCAGAAACGATTTGTAAATTTACTCCTGTAATGTGCAATTCATGACTATGAGCCACTGCAGCTTCATTTGTAAACTGTCAGTTGGTTGAAAAACTAAAATCAAGCAAAATAAATACATACAACAAATCTATCCTTTCTAACGCTGTGTAATAAATCGTCTGTCAGCACATAAAAGCAAGCACATAAAAAAGCGTAACAGGATACATCCAACCATACGAAGCTCAAGAGAGATTTACTTGCTGTTAGTGTTATTGGTAAAAATTTCAGATTACATTTAATAGTGTAATCTGAGTATCCTAAAGTACCCTGAATGTGTTAAAAAAGAAAAAATCATAATCATCCAATTTAAAAGCTGCTTGTCCAAAAAGAACATCTTTCTGGCTTGTTTCGTTGTTGGGTCATAACTAACAGGCATGTCAGGGACAGCATCTCATCTCTTATGATTGACAGCTTCAGTACCATCAGTCCCACCTCTTCTTGATTCAGGTTGGTTAGTGAGAAAGAGAGAAGCGACACTGGCAAGAGCGCTGCTTTTCTACATGTTAAACTATTTCCACCTAAGAGTGTCTGTGTGAGCATCGCGATGAAGCTGATTTTCGCACCAAGGACTTTGAAAGCTGTCGGCGATGAGTTTCATAGGCTATTTGTGGAGACAAATGCTAAATGGTCTTTATTCTTGTAATGAAAGGAGAAGTTCATTTAAAAGAAAAGAAAAGACTACTGTAACTCTGTATCCCTCTGGCTTGATTCATAAAAAAATCTGCAATCTTCAGTTAGAATTAAAAAATAAATAAGACGCGGCCATGCTGCATTAAAGAAGATAGTTCTTGGTTTTAACATGATGCCAAAATATTCGCAAATCACATCTGCCAGCTTGAAGTTAAAGCATAATTGTTGCATAATTGTCCGCAGCCAGTGCTACAACAGCCAGGGCTTTGAAGGAAAACATGTCACTGAGACAGACAATCACTGGTAGAAATAATGGTAATGGCAAAAATAAAATCGAGGGTATTCATATTTTCCCCGTTTTAAAACACTGTGGCAGTGCTGCTGTCAAGAGATAAAAGGTATTATTCATCAGCCACTGTAATTTTCACATTAATGGAATTAGGCGAAACATATTTAGGCTATCTACAAGATTTGTCATAATAAATATAAGACTACTCAAACCATTTTAGTGCCAGACAGAATAAATATAAAACTCATCTCGTCATTGAAATTAATCCAAATTGAGGACCTGCATGCACCCAGTAATCTTTTTGGCAAGCTGCTTCTGTAGTCAAGAAACATTTTTATCCTAGTAGATGAATTTGTTGTTAGGGTAATCGCTCCTGAGAAATCAAGTCACAGTGAGACAGTTGTTTCCACATCAGCTACAGTCGCAGTCTGCTCTTGTTGTCTTTCTTAGAAATGATCGCCGTGAACAAGATGTGGGAGAGATGCTTTTAGAAGCAACGTTTACCTTGATACGTGATGTGGAACCCTGGTTTGTTTTGTGAATAGTCACTGTGGAAAAAAAAGCTGGTTTGGTGGGTGGTGCTGAACAGAGGTTTGGGCATGACCGGACCGCTGAATCGGTCAATGACGGTGCCCGTCTCCAGTGTTCCACTGCGGATCTCCAAGTAATCATGGATTGCTTCGGTGGAGAAGTTCAAAAACTGGAGATGGATGCCTGGGAAAGAAAAAAGTAATGCAGCGCATGACGTTATGCAAATGAAGTCTCATGAAAAATACTTGCACTTTATCTCATCAACAAAGCTCACTAAAAGAAATAAAAGAAAACAGTCTCAAACTCAAAGAAAACACTTGTTTTAAACTCTACTCAAAAGTTGACAGTGTTTCTTACCAAAGCCGACAGGTAAGTTCACTGTCCATGTGCAGTCTAATCCACTGGGGTAGTTGCCGGGGTAACCAGGACTTAGAATCACTCCACTTACATCTGTCATAGACCCACCACAATGGGCTATACACCCAAACACACACACACACACACATAAATAACACAGAAAGAAGGAAAAAAGGAAAAGAGTGTTTCAGTGTTGAAAGCAGCACATCAAAAGCAAGAGGCTGACCTCACAGGAGGAAGCAGACATGCTTCTCTTTTCAAAAGACACCGCTACTGACTCTAGATTTTATATCTATAACCTGATATTTTGCATGTTTTAAATAAAACGTTGACTTTGACTAATACACACCCTAAACGTGTTTGCATTGTTTGAGCTGAAATGTGTGTGGGGCTTGTTTTCCCTACTTTGCCTCTGTGCATGTTGATGCTTTGGTTCACTCTGCATGTTTATGGCAGGGTCTGATTTAGCTTTGGGTCAGTAGTATTCTGCACAGAATACCAAATAATCAGCTCATCACAGGAGAGTAAATTGATCAAACAGCTTATTTTCCAGCGAGCCAGTGAAGGCGGTGGAGGCTGATTGCATCATTTCTGCGGCACTGAAGTTTTGCATGTTTCCCAGCGTGTCCACGCTAGAATGCATATGTGTATGCGTGTGTGGATGGGTGTAATGTAGAGGAAACACCTACCGATACACAGCGGTACAGGATAGTTCCATCTTCTAACAGGTCCGGGCATACAGGTTATATGGGCATTGCCCTAAAATGGTAAAAGCAACCACAATCTTTCCTTAGAAAAGAGTAAAGAAATCGCTGCCAACGACTGCACTGATTTAAACACGCTGTTTTACATTTTTTTCCATTAATCACTGTGCATTTACATTAATAGTACAGATCTGTATATTAAGCAGAACTTGACAGAATACTGTACAAAAATTGGGCAGACCACACCAGAGACATACATTATTCAGGAGTTATGCGAACCACACCAGAGTTGTATGTTTAGCAAGAGCTGTGTAAACCACTTGAGAGTGGGGTTTCCTTTCTGACTCTTTTAAATAGTTTTTGGTTTATGGAGTCAGTGGATAAAAAGAATGAATTGTAGCAAATCGGAAAAGCTGAACACACTTTAACGATTTCACACTACAAAAGTCTAAATATCTGGAAATCAGTTTGCATTAAACAACTAGCAGTATGTGTGGTTTGTGTTTATCTGCCACTCTGTATCTGAAATGGTTGATATGAATCAGCCTCAGAAGGACCAACAGGTGGATTTTTATTTTGTTTGTTTACCTGAAGAGAGTATCCTTGTTCGCATGAAAATTGCACAACATCCCCCACCATGAACCTGTCTCCTTGTCTTATTCCATAGTTGGGAGTCTGAGGTTCTGGACATGACTCCAGACCAATAGCTAATAAGAGATGTGAAAAAAAAAAACCTTATTATTTTGCAAACACTGCAAATATTGCAGATAAAAATGCTTTACAGATATACATGTACCTGTATATTCCAGGTGAAATCCAGCAGCTGAGACACTAATATCAGAGCTGAAGCTGAGATAGAGGTTGTTAGATGTACTATTCAGGAGAGGTGGGATAGTGGTGCCTGAAAGCAGGGAGAAAAGGAGGAGAGGAACGGAGGGCCATGATCACATTTTTTCTCTCATTTTTCAACTAAGACCTTTAAAGCACACGATCTTAGTTATATGACAGCAAAGGAAACAACAAAGGCCTCCCAAACCTACATTTTTACTTTTTGTTGTTAGTGAAGTGCTCTCGAAGGAGGGAGAAGGGAATTACTTTTATTTGAGACATCTGTTTTATTTGAAATCACTTTTCAAATGTTGGTTTGACCTACTTAGTGTGGCAGGGGAGAGTACAAAGTTAAAGAAGAAAATGGGGATGCAATACTGCAGCAAAGCTGGCACAGCGCGTCAGTGTAATCACGGCCCTTCAAAATAACATATTAGATGATCTTTTATGCAAAGGAATATGAGCATACTCCAGTCTCCTTATTAGCAGAAATGCCATTTATTTTTCTTGGCGAGCTTCAAGATGCGACAGCGGTAACAACATTTCCTGATATAAGCTACTTGTGGATTTATATTTCGCAGTCGCCACTTCAGAGTGAAATAAGGCTTGATTTGCATTGCGTTGTGCTCGCTGGCAGGTGTGCCAGAAAAACTTAGAGACAGATCAGCAGTGAAACGGGTCAGTAGATGTTATTGGTTGCCTGTTGTGAGGGAAAATAATTAGCACATTTCCAAATAGTCTGCAGTACCCCTGTTGTTGTTTTTACATTATCATTCATTATCACGACAGAACATAAAAAGTGTTTTTTTCCCCCCATAATAATAATTCCTGATTGATGCCAAAATAATTAACTGCATTGATTTAACTATCACAGTTATTTGAGGATGGATGACAGTATCAATTAAGAGTTGTAATTAACCCTAATAAAAAAGGTCCATCTTTTCTCAACAAGGATTTATTCATTAATTATATTTTTACATGGAATCCAGATAGAATAATGTTATTTTAATTGTGCGCTATAAAGATGTCAAGTCCTCTCATAGATTATTTAATACAACTGGGAGATACCCAGATGACTTTGCTTCCCCAAAAGCAGTATAGGTTTCCCGAGAAGATTATGACTTCTCCTTTGGGCAGTGGTCTGAATTATATGAAAAAGTAAATGTGGAATACAGGTTACATCCAAAGTAAACGCAGTTTTTGGTTGAACATGAGGTGCTGGGAAATTGGAGGGAATTTCCATTTTATAGCTTAGTCACACTAGAGTGAAAATAGGACAGCAACCTTCTTGCAGGTAGGAAAAACTGGTACTTGCCCGGTGATTGCACTGAAAATGCATTTGGAAATGCATTTCTTTGCATTTCCAAGTGGTTCCTTCAAACAATTGGTTACCCAGAGTTTGAGAATGTTGCATCCTAAACTTGGTGACCACTTTTGATTGCAAGGTGATTGCACAGGTCATCTGGTGGAGCGCAACCTGTGTGGTCTGACTCAGATGCGATGTATCTGTTTGTTAGAGAAGCTGCATGCCAACTGGTTGTATTCTGCTTATATTGCTATATAAACGTTACTCTGGATTTAATCATTGCTATTCTTAATCTCTGGCTCTCCTCCATACCCTATCTTTGTCTCCTCATATCTAACCAGTCACAGCAGATGTCCGCCCCGCCCTGAGCTTGGTTCATCCAAAGGTTTCTTCCAGTTAAAAGGGAGCTTTTCCTTCCCACTGTCACCAATCGTAATGGTAATTGTGTGATTATTAGAGTTGTCCCTGTTTTCTCTCTATTATAGAAGGGTCTTTATCTTAAAACATAAAGTGACTAGAGGCAACTGTTAAAATTCGGGTTGTTGTGCGCCTGTGTCACTCCGCAGTTAAAACTCTGTCCTCCAGCAACCATGTCACTATTTGTGGAGCAATTTCTTAATTTATGTTATAAAACTATGAAGTTCTGTCTGGACTCTGAATGTAAGCAGTGAATGGGGATTTTTGTTTAACGCAGGATGTCTGCGATTAACTTATACAGCTAATCACTTTACTGTCTTACTGTCCATTTTGACACGCCAAAATCACTTTGAATATGGTAACTGAGTGCAAAACACAAATATTGAAAGCATTAAGTTTGTATATTTAGAATTTTGTTTTTCAACTTCAGTTTTTCTAGGTGTAAAATGTAAAGAGCATATATGACAGAGAGCCAAATTAAAGGTTTTGCGAGGCCCCAAAACAGATTTATGACTCACATAACACTGTCGCTTTTGACTGAAGCAGAAAAACATATATCATAATTTACATAAGATAAGAAAATCATTAGTGCAGAAAAGTTATCTTAAAGTTTTTGCTAACAACACAGTGCAGGAAATTTTGGGACTAATTACAAATATGAATAATTCCATTAATACTTAGTTTGACAGATCATCTTTACTCCTAGTGGGAAATTAGGCTGTAAAATGATTGATTAGTTTTGCAAAAGATATTTTTTACATGCCTTTCAAGGGAGATTTGACACAGGCCTTACTGGGTATGTAACTCAGTGTCTGCTGAGATGCTAAATGCATCCAGCTTAAATCGCAGGGAGCCCACATGAGCAGATTAAATTGTATTTTTTTAACTGTCAAGACTGGCTATGATCAGGTTGAAATACAATCCACTTCTTATTGTTTCCTTATTGGTGGAATGAAAAGCTTCCTCCAATTATCTGAAACATTTGATAAACAGCATAACATTTTCTAATTGGAAACTTAATTGCTTGGTATCAGACTTACTTCCATAAAAGCCCTAAAAACCTTAATATATAATGCCCTCAGTAATAATTTCTCAGCCTACTATTGATAATAATGCAAAACTGGGAATCAGACCTGGTTGTTTTGATGGTTACTGGTGCGCTGTTCTAGAAAAAACTGTATTGTTTTCCACTAAATACTGTATATAAAAATTCAATAAATCTCACACAAGATGTATTGCACTCCTTATAGACTAAATAGTGTAACTGTGGGCGCTCATGCATGTACTTTGTAAATTATTGCAATCGTAAAATCCCATATTTTCTTCGAGTATGTCACTTCTGGTGCATTTAATATTGAATTATTCCCAGTACTGTAGCATGTTTTTTGAGTAACACCATTAAAAAAATGATGGAAAAAAGTTTACCAGAGTAGCTTCCCAGTCTTGGCGCATGGTTGTCAGCGCCGTCGTAAAAATCCAAAGAGTCCCAGTTATGCTCAGTGGCAAAACTCACGACTTGTATCTGGAGAGAGAGAAAAAAAACAGAAGTAATTCTTAGATTTTTTAAAACTGTCTTCAGTCCCCAGATTGCTATGAAACTGCATTTGGTATAATGCTCACCAGTTTATTTAAATTGACAGATTTTAAACCCACACATACTGTTTTTGATCTAAGTGTTCCACAAAAAAATCTATTGAGACAGAGCTGCTTCAAAAACAATTATCACTCTACTTTTAAATCAAAGGTTGTCCATGGTACTAAAGGAATTTACAAACACTTTGAGGTGCCTGTCATTTCAAGGGACTGCACCTTGTGTAAAAGGCATCTTTGCCTTTGTATTTGTCCGTGATAGCAGTTTAGCTTACATGCAATCAGGCTTTATCTTTCATGATTAGATCCTATCTAGTTATCTCTGGATGGCCCCTCTCTCAGAAACCATCCATCCATTCATCCTTCTAATAATATCTTATCTTCCCTGAGATCCTGCCTGCTCAGCTTTTAAGCCAATGATACATAGGTCAGCCAGGAAGCAGCATGTGACAGTTACTACCTGTATTCCAGCTCCTTCTGGGACAGAGACCTTCCAAACACAGTTCTGGTTGTTGTCATATGGCTCTGGGTAGCCAGGCGACAGGATAGTCCCACGGCGAGAGGTCAATCCGCCCCCACAGGGAACTGGGAGAGTGCACAGAGCACAGTAGAGGAGAAAGAAGAGAGAAAAAAAACAGAGGTTAAAACAACACTTTGTAGACAAATTACAGGAAAGCAAGAGAAACTGAGCCACGCTAACTACAGAAAGAGATACCAAAGACCCTCTCTGGGTAAAAGATATGACTACAGTGCATGCTGGATTGCAGTTGTTTATATTGGTTTTAAACTGTTTTTCAGTTATGAGCGCGTAATGTGCAATCACGCTAATACTGCATTCAGAAATGGAAAAACAAACCCTTGTGTCCTGTGTCTGATTTTCAGATTCATATTTACCTATACATGTTGGCAAGGTGTCATTCCATTGCGCCAGGTTGTCCGGTACACTCTCACAGCGAATGGCAGTAGAGCCATGCAATGTGTAACCAGGGTTGCACTCAAATTGCACCAAGGAGCCGACTGCAAAGTCATTACCGAGACGTTTCCCGAAGCGTGGCTCGGGGACTGAACTGCACTGGGTGGAGCTAGTCCGGGGTACAGCTAAAGAAAAAAAGGAAAGTGCCCTAGTGAGTAAACTGAAGTGTACCACTGTCACTGCATATTCAGACACTTTTGGGAAGCATACAATCAATTTATTAGTACTAGTAGTCTAGTAGTTAAATGTTCTGGCTTAACTGAATTAGTAACAAAAAATGCTCATCATTATAATAATAATGGCAATAATAATATCAGTAATGACCTTGGTAGACAAAATGAAATCCCTTAGCGGTTTCTGGTCCAACTGTGGTGAACTTTATTGTAATCTGGTTTCCTGAACTCAGAGGGAGAGATTCACCTAGAGACGGGTGGAAGCAACAACATGTTATGGGCTGAGGTTGAGTGACTGTCATCTGTTCATCTATCCACAATTCAAGTCAACCATCCTTACCAGAGTGTGACCCAGAGAGAGAAGACAACAGCGTGTTTTGTTGAGTGGGTCCGTCATAGATCTCCACCACGTCATTAAGAGACGTCTGGAACAACACAAACTGGCCAAAGAGAACTGGAGGTAAAAATGGGGGAGAAAAGAGAGAAATGGATGAATTAATCATAACTGAATGGTAGCAAATTATTATTCCATACCACTGTCTGCCGCTGACCTTCCAATGATAAAATTAACCTGTAATACCTAATTTAAATTTTATTAAGCTGCAGTGTCACCTTCTATTTGAGGCCAACTTTTGGTACAAAATTATATAACACTTATTAGTCGAAACACTGCCTTGCCTTCATCATGCAGCAAGTCAACACCACCACCCCGTCACCCACACCATTCTCCTCTCTGCCCAGTCATCAAGTGTATCAGTGTTGTCAGCTAGCAAGAGATGGTAATCTTGCAAAGACCCACTTGGATTCGGTAACGTATGCTAGCAGGGCAAGGCGCTTTTCTGCCCTTTCTTCTGTATTGCAAGTTTGAGTGAAAGCCGTATAACAAAGGCGGTAACCTGTCAACTCTGAAGTGCCACTCACACAGCTTACTGAAACTGATCCAATCACATGTTTCCTTGTAAGGAACACCTGCAGGGACTTGGCAATTAATGACATGCTACCCCTGGAAGACAGATGTGTAGGAGAGGAGGAAGGAAATAAACCCAATACTTCCCATACAGTAACAAAAGATTAAAGTACACCATGAATTTCAGAGTGCAGCTGTAGCAGGTAGCATTAGACAATCTCCGGAGGCCTGAGGTTCAGCATTTTCTCAAACAGGTACTATTTGCTCTGTCTCGAATGATCACTGTATCATCAAACCAATCATTAGTAACCTGAAGATGCAAATTGGTAGGTGTAGTTTTATTGTTCGAAGCACATGTCCTATCTAAAAAAATGTCCTCTGGGATAAATTACACCTATTTGGAGCTTTCTCTTCCACTCACTGCACACATGCACATATATATCACCTCACACACCCTGCCTTGCTCTCGCTTTGGCCCCAAAGGCTGAGGTGTTAAGGATTAGATCTGAACATTGCCAAGGATATGCTGGTATAAGAAGGTCACTGGTCAATTTATACGAGGCTGCTTCTCTCTGAGGATTTTGTTTAAAGTTTGAGTCACATTTTGCGGAAACATAGCTCTGGCTCGCAAACGATCCTCTGTGCTTTCATGAAAACTCTCATGTTATTTTATTGACAAGCAAAGCAGGACAGAAACGATGGATTTTCAGTTGCCACTGAATTTTTTGCACCGTCAAAAAGGGGATTAAAACAAATCATTAAGAAAGAGTTTAGCTTTATATGGTAAACTACCCTCTTATTGTCATGTTTTATTGGCCTGTCACGGTTTCTGCCTGCAGACATAGCAGCCCACTATGTAAGGATTTTTAGGAAATCAGAGAAATTAGAGTTTCCCTCAGTCCTTGCTGTGATATTGACATACTGCACAGCAGGCAGAGGAGTTCACACTTGAAACTGTTTCAAAATACAGGACACATTTGTCAACATTTGCACACAGATTCATGAATTCATAAAGTATGATGGCACACAGGAATTGCTAAGACACCTAAGGAGTGATACAGGAGTACTAATAAAAAAGCCCACACAAAGTCACAGACGTTCACAAACACAAAGGGATTAATGATCACAGCAGTGTTGTCCGTTGCTGTGTCAACCTCATCGCTCTCTGTTAGAGAAACGCCTCTGCATGGAAATCATAAACACCCTAGTAATCAGGTCAGACATCTAGTTCTCATCAAGTCTGAACTGATCCACTGAATTTAGAATCAGGTGATTTTAAATGTTTCACTGCTCATTTGAAAGGTCTCTTTACTTCCCAACATCAGTTGGACAGAAAACTGGGCGCTGATCCCCGTGGAGCTCCCGTGCCTACTGATGAGCTGCCTGAGTGGGTGTCCTCTGCCACGTAATCATCCAACAGGAGGTATAGCATCTCCAAAGGGACACATGCCCAGGGTTTCCCCTACGTGCTGATAAAACTGAAAGAGGCATTTGCACGAAGGGAGAAGCATCATCGACCATTAACCGGCCGAGTTTTTCGATTCCTACATCTCTGATGTTCAAATAGCAGGGCTACTGCAACCTCCAGCCTGTACCATTCAATTGCTGTAATTAAAAACAAGATATTTTACACAAGAATGACAGCTGCTTAAAAATTATGGGCAGCGCTGCAACTTAACAAAACAATCTGTCTTTGCACTTTGTGTGGGAGTTTTGGGAAGGCTCTCTGTGTGTCTTATACAACAACCAAATGTTAGCTCCTCTCAGTCAGCATTTCTACACGGAGGCGAAAATCCAAAAGCGCAAATATAATGAGACATCAACCATCCATGGCCTTAGGGAAAGCTGAGATTTATTCATAACACCACAGGGCATAATTGGACATAATCCACCGATTACCGATTGTTTATTAAAGCTTAATTCACATTCAATGAGCAAATAGTTCTAATAATCAGTCAAACATGTTGTTCATTTATGATGTTGTAAACTGATATTGTAGGCAAAAATATAAGTTGTCCATCTCCACATTGATGACATTCTTACTTTGATACACAAATCTAACTTTGTGTCCACTCGCAAGCTTAAAATACAGTGATGCCCCGTTGACACATGCAGATTTATGTCGTGTTAGGAAAAAATAAAATCCACTCCTGTATTCTGCTTGCATTTTGAGTGATATGAATATACCGATGCCAATATTTAATATTCCAGACAAAACTCCTAACAGCTGTGGCAACAATGAGGAATTATTTACAGATTATTTCCCAGCAGAACCCTTTTAAACCCCCCTCCCCCAATGATCACCCTCTCAGCATAGCCTCACTGTAACATGAAGAATCTGCTATAATATTCATATCCTTATTTATGTCTGACTTTGAGACCACCAGTCAAATGTGGCAGTCTCATCTCTAAATGTCACTACAATTATGAAACTCAGGCCTGGAGACAAATTAATGTCTAGAAAGCATATTTTTTTATCACTTGTAATATAACTGATGTTTCTGCATCTTTGAAAAACTGAGGGAGCTTTTCAGAGGGCACCACGAGATTCCCGCAATAAATATGAAAAGCTTTAATGCTGAAAATAAAAACCCCAATATAATAATTATTTGAAAAGAAGCTTGTAGCTACATGTTTAATTTTCATGATGTACTACATAGGTTGTCGAGCTCACCAAACTCTCTTGGTACGGATATAGAGTAGACGCAGGTCTGTCCAGAGGTGTAGTTTCTCGGGAAATTTGGAGATAAAACAGTCCCTTCTGATCCCGTAGAACGACTTCCGCATGGGGCTGGAGATTCAGACATGTGCACAAACACATAGCAGTGAAAATAAATTCACACAAATACATTCTACTGAGTTTGAGTGACGTGTGGAATTTTGCAGTGATGTGTTTTTCACCTTGACAGCTAGGTAATGCCCTGTTCCATCCAGGTCTGCCATCATCACCCATACTGCAGGTCAGAGTTGAATAGCCCTATAAACAGACAATAAAGAAAATGTTGTAGGAAAACCAGTCCATGTAACTAATTACCCAGCTTACCCACACCCCGTTTGCTAAATTTCTACCCACCCAGCCAGTCAATAAACCAATGAACAATCCATCCAGCAACCTAAGAAACCGCTACTCAAATACCGAAATCCAAAATTCAGTCAACCCCTCAGTCATCCAAGTGGTTGTACCTGCAGTACATATCCTGCTTCACAGTAGAAGGTGACCGTCGAACCCAGCTTATAATCAGATCCCAGCCTGGTCCCATTCAGAACCACACCTGGGTCGAAACAAGATTCCCTCAGCTTGGCTAGATGGAGTAAAGGAAAAAACGTGCGAGTTAGAGAGAACATGAGGCAAAGGAAAAGCGACAGGCACACATGAATAATAGGGCAAATTAATAATAACTAAGTCTCTTGCAATAATCAAATGAGGCAGGCATTCCGTTGGCCTTTGTAACAGTCTGTTTGACTTAGCTGTCTTTGCCAAGATGGAGCAAGAACGATAACTTCATCCCCCGGCTTTTGTGTGCTACATGAACCTTGTAAATTATGGCCTTGGCCCCCCTCCCAAAAGATTAGTGGCCACCCGCATCAACTTAAGACAATTTCTCAGTCCATACAAAGTCAGTGTTGACTCTTTTGTGCAAATGAATCAAACTCACACCTTCTTGACAGACTATTTCAATAGACACTGATTCAACTGGGACGTTATGCAGAGAGCAATAATTCTCTTTCATCTTGAATTCAGCATGGTACACATGTCTACGCACCAAAGTGTGAGTGGTCTTAGTGTGCGGTAAAAGAAAATACTGTTGTTATATTCTGCTGAAATTGTGTCATCATGAGTTTCTATTATGTTGAAAGTGGTAATCTAAGAATAATTTCCCAAATTGCCTTCTTTATGAAAAACACAAATGACAGAAAACAACCTCGAGCAGAGGTGATTTAAAGATTTCAAATCGTTTTTCAACAATCAATAATAAAAAAAATGGCTATAAAAACCCTTGCGGTTGAAATGTGTCAGCTTCCCTTGTTTGCATCCTTCCAACAAAAAAGGTTATAATAACTTCAGACTGACTGTATATGTACTGGGCTTTTTATAGGTGATATATAGTTATGTAAATGTACTGTGGTGTGCAAAAGTCTTAAGCCACTTCCCATTTTTTTTTATATTTTGCTATGAAAATTGGATATCGGTGCAGGATTGATTGGAACATGCCACCATGGAGACACGGTTTGTACGACTGAACAAGTTTGAAAGTCAATTTTTGGTGTGACCACAGTTATTCTTCAAACAGGCTGGACTCTCTTAGGGACGCTTGGTTCTGAGGAATAGTTCTCCGGGTTTCTTGAAGGACACGTGAAGGTCTTCTGCGAGTGTTGCCTAACTCTCCAAGATTTTCCCACTCTGCTTCAATAACATTGAGGTCTGGGCATTGGGGAAGCTAGCCCATGGCTGAAATGCAGCTCCAAACCATGACAGAACCTCCACTGTGTTTTACAGATGACTGTAGGCACTAACTGTTGTATCTTTCTCCTTAACATTGACAATGATGTGAATCAAAAATTCCCAATAAGACCTGTTGGCAATGATTTTCAGTCCAGTTCTGGCATACGCCAGTCTCCCTTCCACTGAGACCATTTCTGATCATGCTTTGGCCAGTAATAGATGGACTGAAAGGCTAGATGCATCTCTCAGGTTCTGTTTCAGGTCTTTGTCCACTTTCCTCATTTTTTAAGGACACACTACAAGATATACAAGTTTTCAGCTAACAGCCCTTTGAGAATTACCCAGCTGGTGCAAAAATACTATTTTATGCCTGTCAAACTAGGTTAGCTTTGGAATTTTTCATAGATTTACCTAAATAAAAGTAAAATACAAAGAAATGAGAGGTGACTCAAGACTATTGCACAGTATTGTAAACTATTAGATGATGTGGGAAAAAAGAAATGCACTCCTTTCTCTTCTGCAAATGTGATTCTACTTCACATTTCTTTGCCTATTACACTTTATCAAAATTTGCCCGTGTTATTAATATGACCTCTCTGTGAATGCAAAGTGTGTTTTTAGGTGCTGCCTGATTCAGTGAGAATTCAATTTAAATGAGAGATGCAGTACTATAAGCAGACCATTATACCTTTGTATTCCAGGTGAAATCCAGTGTAAGAAACCGATCCATCACTACGGAAAGCTAACAGCATTGTATTTGAACTGCTCTCTATACGCTCTGGGAGTTTGCTGTCCTGGAAGCTACCAATGAGAGGACTGTTGCTATCTGGACCGTCGTAGATGTACAGGAAATCATAGTTTGGCTCAATGTTGAAACTAAAGGTAGAGGAAGACAGAGACACATAAGCAGGAGAAAAAAAAAAAAGTCAACAAAAATTCAAGGATAAAGTATCTACCATGAATTC
>VURO01049185.1:62195-88636 GCA_015108175.1 Pelvicachromis taeniatus | reverse complement strand
TACCATGAATTCAGTGGTTTTTAGAGTTGTTTTGTTTGTCATTCGTACTACAAAGGAAGCAGGGCTTTTGAAAGCTCAATAGATTTTCAAAGAACTTAAAGGTAGAAGTTCCCACTTCTTGAAAAAAGTCATAATTTTACATAGTTTTCAAACTTGCACAAGGTAAAAAAAAAAGGTGTCACATACTGATTATTTCATTTTACTCCCGTTTACCTGTAAGAAAAATACCCTAAAAACTTTAATTTTGAGCAAGCTAAAAACTCTTTTGGTCTGTTGTGCCAACACTTTGTCCAAATTGAAATGATTGCCAGAAAATTTAGGATCAGAACTTACTGCCAGCAAAAAAGGATATCCAGGTTTTCAGTCTTCAAATCGAGCCAGCTCAGCTTGGACAGGCTTTTAGTCTACTGTCATTCCATTTCACATTTCACTCGGCAGTAACATTTGTCTAGTAAAGAGGTTTTAAAAAGCTCAATCGAGCTGAACTGGAAAGTAGCATTGTAGGTTACCTGATGAAGGCCAGTGACAGGACGTAGTCTGGGTTGACAGCAATGAGCCAGTCACAATCTTTTGAGTGAGGGTAGGGATGCGGGTAGTTAGGAGAGAGTATAAATCCATTGGAGCCTGTTAGATTTCCTCCACAAGGAGCTAAAGTGGGAACACAGGTCAAGATTGACATCCACATTGACAAATCCTTAAAATATCATAACATTTAAATATTCTCTCAAGCTCAACCATACAGAATAGTAAAAAAAAACAAAAAACCCTTTGTGTACCATGCACTACAGTGTGGAGAAAACTGCTACTGAATGAAAAGCTTCATTAAAAAGCAGAAGAATGAAAATATGTGAATAGAATAAAGCGTGACCTTTTTTTTATAGAGCTCTCCTATAAGTCACAGACACATGTCCTTGAGTTAGACAATACCTCCAGCTGTATATGCAGTACATTTATTGTGCATCCCTATAGAATATATGAAAGTTGGAGTGTTCACCTATGCAGACAGGTGGGCTGGGTTGCCAGTAGTATCTGTTATCCACTTGTATACAGGTTATTTTGTCGTCCCCCTGGAGCTCGTATCCTGGGTCACACTGAAAGGACACTGAATCCCCCGGCTCACGGCCATCTCCACTACGACTGCCATTCATCGGCACTCCCGGGTCCCTGCAGGCTGTAGCTACTGAGCCTGGACAGATAGGGGGTAGGAACAAAGCAGGAAATAGAGGAGAAAGAGGGGCGCAATTACAGAAAACTGTGTCACGCCAGGTATCTAATACTTAAATCCAGCATAAAAACAGCACCACTTCAGCTAACTAATGGCTCCTACGTAAGTTAATTTTTTTCCAGTTAGGTGAAGGTCTTTTAAACAGCATAATTATATAGCATAGACACAACAATGGTAGCCTAGATGAAACCTTTCTGTTAGATTTTATATATCTTTCGAGTTATATTTCATTTCATCACTTACTAGAAAACTGTATGGCAAATCCAGACTTGCTGATGTAAAAGTCAGTCTCAAACTGAACCGTGACTGTGTTCAGTGTTGAGTGGATTCCTTCAGGGAGCAGAGACCCACTGAGCTCTGCCAAAGACATTTCATTCTCAGGTGGCCCATCCCAAACCTTCAGCATGTCATGGCTGGCTTCAGTGTCAAAGGCCAAAAACTGGAGACTGTAAAATAAGAGGAAAATATTTGGGCACACAAACTTTTTCTAGTAAAGTCTAATTATAGCAAGAATATGTTCGTCAGAATCTAACCGATTTTATTTCTAAGTAGTGCAATACACACGCACACGAGTTTACAATATACTTAACTTATTGATCAAAAGCCTTAATAAGATCATCTGTACCTCACAATATTTCCCGAGTCCACCTCGATGGTCCAGGTACAGCGGAGGTTATTGTCGTATGGGAAAGGGTATCCAGGGGAGAGGATCCTCCCTGACGACTCACCCTTAAAACGACCCCCACACTCCGCTACAGGGATCCAACACAGATAATAAACATCACACACACACACACACTTATTTTAAAACAAACGGTAAAAAAGTCACTGTCCTGTGTTTTTGATTAGCACATTTGTGACAACATTACAAACCAATCACTGCAGCCCAACCGATGGCCAGTTGATGTGTGCGTATGTGTGCTTTGACAAGTCAACCATTTATCTGTCTGTGGCAATTGTTTGTCAAGGCAATCAGATCCAGTAGGTGCACCTCAGAGGCCACTGATTAAACGATCACCAAGGAGACAAATGGATAAAGAAAGAAGCTAACTCTTATCCGCTGAGTCTCTCTGTCTTTCTCACTCTATATCACGCACGGGAGATGAAGAGAAGAGAAGAAAAGAGGAGGAAGAAGACACAAAGTGCTGATCCTGCATTCCTCCCTAAAGAAATCACAGCACATTATATAACAGAAAATAATTCCCCCTTCGCTCTTTGTCTCTCTCGGTTATATATTTTCACAATCTTCATCCCCTCTCTGCTTTTCCTCCCTCTCCATGTCCCCCCTCCCTCAGGCTCTCCTTCCCTCATCACTGGAATATATTATCTCGGGTAATAGGAGCGATATTAAGAGTTTGGAAGGAGAAAAGACAGAGAAAGAGTGGGTGAGAGAGGAAGCGGGAGAAAAAAGGAACGAACCAAGGGGGTAAAGAAGGAAAACCTGTGAGTAATAATAAGAAGAAATATAATATTAAGACTGGAGGTTAGATGAGGTCACAGCGTGTCACTGTTAAAATATAAAGTCAGAGCATTTCAGCCAGTAGTTTTATGAGTCTTTCATTATTGATAGTGTGAAGGAGGGAGACTTATTAGTCTGAATCCAAAATCAGAAAGTTCAGAGGCAGCAGTGAAGGAAAAAAAAAAAAGGTCCTAAAACACTGGACTGACTGTTACGCTTATAGCTCCCATGCAAAGCAGCAACAGCAGCCATTTTATTTGTCACTTTAAATAAGTCTGTCAACATTTGTTTGGGTTTAATTAGAGGATGCAATCATTCAACCATGTGCTAACTGGAAGGAATAACAACATATCCAAATTAAGTCCAAATAATATTCAAATCACAGCATTTTAGGTACTACGTCCCAGTACACTGATAAATATGTGAGCGTGTGTTTATTTTTCGAGCGAGAGAAGCCCGAAACTGCAAAGCCAGTGAAATACTACGGTTGACTTCTCGATATCAATACTTTGGACTGTCGTTTTGCATCAGTTTGAAACCTTGGAAAATGAATTAAAAAGGCGACGATGGCATAATTGAGTATTAAGTAACGTGTCGATACTAAGCGGAGAGTTTTCTCCACAGAATGCTTTTAAACAAAGCCAAATCAAATTGAATAAAATGAGTTTATGAAGAAATTCTCAACAGTGTGTTTGTCGCTTAGCCCTTTATGTGCCAAGAGTTGTGTGGAGGTTATATGTGCTTTATGTCGGGGCATGTCTGAGTACATAACACCGCGCTGGGATAATATAAGGCAGCCGCCAGGGACAGAAAGAAAATCTGCCACTGCAGAAAAGGTTATTCATCAGTTGGGCAGAGGGTTTCCAGGTGGTATAATGCCGAATAAATAGGCTTTTCATTGGGACTTTAAAACTACAACAGCGTGTGATATCCAGGGAAAATCAAGAAAGGTGATTCTACAGGAAATTGGCCCCCATCTGTTTTCCTTCCAGATAACTGAATTAACATCCTGCAATCATAAAGCTGCAAGTCACTTTCTGATCTATTACCGAACAAACCTGGTATAATAATGCTTCCTGATACCTAAAGGTGTGTATGTGTGTGTGTGTGTGTGTGTGTGTGTGCCTGTGTGTGTGTATGCCTGTGTGTGTGTGTGTGCGTGTCTTAGCTGAATTCTAGATAAACAGCCATTCCAGCTAAAGAACACAAAATACACAGACATAAAGACTTTTCTAATTACGTTGACATTCATTCACCAGAAAGCTCGTGCACTGATTTTTTATTGAAATGATACCAACACACTTTTCAGCTATCGCGTAACACACACTACACAGCATTAAATGTAACAAGATCAATTTAAATCAAAGAAATACAAGTACCTCTCCCTCACAAGCTTATTAAAGAATGTTATTCAAGGTCGGAAACACAATGCATCTGTGCAGGACTCTGTGTGCCTTCAAAAACCTCTTTGTGCGTTTTCATCAGACCTTCTTTCAGAGTGTTATTGGCTTCAGATCCTAAAGGACGTACCTATACAAGAAGGCAGAGGGTTATCCCAAGCTCTCCTTTCACCCGTCATACACTTCAGCGTAGAAGCCCCATGTAGAGTGTAACCAGGCTCACATCTATATGTGATACTGCTCCCAGAGAAATGACCTTGGTCGTTGACCTTGAAGCCAAACTGAGGCACGCCTGGGTCTTCACAATGAGACAACTCAAAACCTAGACAGAGTCATAAAAAAGACAAAAAGCAACACAGAGAACGATCTTCAGACTATGTACTTTTTAAATACTCACTAAGGGATATCCAAGGCCCACAAGAGAAAGAGAATTAGTTTTATTTAGATGCTTAGACGCACAGCAGCATTTCCTTAATATCTGGCCCACTCAAGGATTCTGTTTATGAGCTTGCTGATATCACAGATCCTGTTAAGCTCTCATCCCGTTTTAATAACAAAACTGAAAAAGATACATGAGACATACCATTATTAGGAATGATATTGGAGCGTGTATACACCTTATCCAATTTAATGTTATTTTTCACAGTCAGTGTAAGCTCAGTTTCCATGGTAATATTCGGAATATTTGTTCACAGTTTTGGAGAGCGAGATATGAATAGGTATATAAATAGCTTATCCTTATAAGACCATAACCGGGATTTGATCTACGGCATTACCTGGAAGACGAGGTGCACCGGGATTTGAGTTATCTCCTGGCAGACTGCTGTAGGTGCATGTCTAAATCCTTAAAAAAATGGCTATTTGGAAAGCTATACTTACTACTGAGCAACAATAACACATTTGTCATCATCCTGACATCAAGTGTGAACAGTTTCCCATCTAAAATTGTCTCTTTGTTAGATATGTATAAGGAAGCAAACCACCATGCATTATTCATTCGACCACATCTCAGGAGTTTTATTGAATTACAGCCTCTATAACAAATGTAACACTAAACAAACAGAGGCGAAGTACTCCAATCTCAAAATTGCTGCTGCAGTGTGCTTTAAGCTAATGCGCTTTGTTTTATACGGCAAAATAACTTCTACCTGGAAAAGTATGAAAACAGCAAAGGTCTAAGTAAGTAATCCTCCGTGCTAACACAGTACAGAGACAACACAACTTCAAAGCGAATAATACTAAGCTATCACCCTTCATGACACCATTTAAACAATTAGAATTCCAACTGTGCGTCTAAGAGGGCACTGCCAAATGTGGGTGTGCTTTGGTGAACATCAAAACACACCTTTACCACTTCGTCCTACGCTGAAAGCTTTGTTAATCAAACGTGACATGTTTCTTCTGATCATTTCAGTGGGAAAATTCATATTTACTTCTGTGATCCATCCGTTTAGAGTTAAACTGTTCAAGTAAGTGTGTCAGGAATCAGTAGTTGTCATGAGGCATCTAACTGGTGAATAATTTGAGGCATAACATTTATTTAAACCTGCCCCAGATAAACAATTCTAAGATAGAAACAGACAAAATGTGCTTTTTAAATGATGATGAATTTTTTCATTAAGCCACAAAAAAAACTATTTCCAAACATGCCTGGCCTAATAAACTAATAACTTAATAACTTGTAATACCACCTTTGGCAGCAACAAGTACAAAGAGGCATTTGTGATAACTGGCAGTGAGTCTTAGTCATCTCTGTGGAGAAATGTTGTCCCACTCGTCTTTGGAGAATTGTTTTAATTCAGATACAATGGAGGGTTTTCAGGCATGAACAGCCTGTTTAAGGTCACGCCAAAGAATCTCAATCTGATTTAAGTCCTAGGCCACTCGAAAACTTCCATTTCACAAACTCTGACCTTAACTGAGGCAAGTGAAGTCTGCAGTTCTTTACATGTTGTTCTGGGAACTTTTGTCACCTCCTGAATGAGTCTTCAATGAAGTCTTGGAAAAACAGATTAGACCTTAGCTCTGTACTAAACAGTGGTGTTCACTGCTAACTTACTTGAGTACACCAGTTTGAACCCTTCTCCTGTGTGCTCTGCATCGCTGTAGAATTCCAACCAGAGATGATTCGAAGTGGAAATGAGCGTCAACCCCAACATGGATGACCCAGTAAATGCTCCGAGAACATGGGCTGTGTTGTCTTTACCGTCATAAATCTGTAATGACAGCAAAATGCAAACAGGATGCATCACGTGCAGCATGAACTAATTTGAGTCATTTCTTTTTGCTGATCCGTGATATCTGGCAAGAGCAATGGCCAAATGTGTGCACGTGTGAGTGAGTTTACTTTGAGTATATCGCCCTGGGCAAGATGAAAGGTTCTTGCAGAGATGTTGATTCCTTTCCCAGCTTGAACCTGAGGTCAACATCAAACCAAAATTAACACTAATAACCCACATAGCAGGTGACAAGTCCCCAAAAAGGCTGGTAATACACTTTACATCTCTTAAATACCTGCAATGATCAACAGTCATTATTTTTCTCAAGAAAAACTGATGTCATGTATATTCTGAAACGTTAAGATCTATGACCTGGATGCTGTAGATGCACTCGTGGTTGTTATCGTAGTTCATTGGGTAGTTTGGAGAGAGCAGTATCCCTTCATTATTTATGACTGAAGAACCACACTCCGCTGAAGACAGAGGACAGAAAGGGGACAATTAAAAAAAATGCACAATATTGAGACATTGGTTTAATTCTTAAGAGGCTTATAAGGATGTGGAGTGGTCATGTGAACAAGCTTTTGTTGTGCCACAAATTGACCTGCATTTAAAGCTTTAATGATAAACAAAAGCTGTGTTTTGCAGCTTACTAAAGAGGCTTGTGGCTTTTTAAAGTTGTTTGTTCCTAGCAGATAAAAGTTTTTGCCCATTTTATGTGCAGCTATGGGGAACGCAGACTGTCCTCAGAGTAATAATCAGGAAAATTCCTTTCTTCTTAATATAAATGAAAAATCCTAAAGAGTTGATTCTGTTCATGAGTGTTTTCAGAGGGAGAAACAAAAGGAAAAATATTTTAAGTAAAGGCTTCCACTAGAGGAATTTAATTTGAAAAAAAAAAGAAATCCTCTAATCAGTTGATGCAAATGATAAGATTGCAAACTTCACCTGAAGTTACCTATGCTTTGCACTTCTTATGCGTGCCCTCCATGTACAGTATCCATGTTCCTTTGCTCTATTTTCATTCCCTCTCCCTAACGTTCTCCCCCCTCTCTGTGTCTCCACTGGTGTAATGGTCGTATTACAGCTGCCGTATCGTCAATAAATCACACGGCTATAGTTTCCATTTAGAAAATTACCTCTTCACCCTCTCTCTCTCTTTCCTCTTTAACTTCCTCACTCTTGCGCTCTCTCTCTCTACTCTATGAATAGTGCCTCCTTTGCTCCCCTTTACTTCAATCAACTTTCCTTTTCCACTTCTCCTGAGTTTTCATTCTCTTCCATCTCTTGTTTCCTCTTTTTATTTTTTCCTCCTGCTTCTGAAGGCATCCAGAAATAATAAAAAAGTAAAAAAGAAATAAAAACAAGACAAAAGAACATTGGATTTTTCAAGCTGCAAAGAAACATCTTTGGAAGCTCTCCAACTCTTTTTCAAATAGTATTTTATGGGGAAAAAAAAAATGCTGTAAAGAATTAAAAAGAGCCACTCATAAAACCACAAACGCAGACCACCAAAGTTATACTTTATGCCTGCGCAGCATATCTCTCAGTTAATTAAAATCCCCCAAAAACACCACTCTAACTATTGTGTGCTTAGTAAAAGCAAACAAGACAAATAATTTTATAGCCAAAACATAGAAAAAGCCCATTGTTGGTCCTCTAATCTTCGCTTCTTCCTCCGTTCTTCACCTGTGATGTGTACCATCATTCAGCAATGCAACACAATACGCAGAAACTAAATATAGCAAACCGCACTACACCCCAGAACAGCGGCACGCAACACCACTCCCACCTTTCTGCATTATCAGTCATGTCACGTTGACGAAAGAACGAAAGAAAGAACCAAAGCCGTGTACAATGGCACTGAGAACATCATGCAAAGCTGAAAATTAGATTGGAGAGTAAAATCTACTCACGCGTAGCCTAAAATTAAAAAGTCGTATAGTGTTGCTGCTTTTAACTAGAATTGGTTTGGTCTGGCTTTCTTTGTAATTCTTCAAAAATATTACATGTAACAAATTCTATGAGCAAGTGCAGAAATGTAGAATCTCTTTTGCTGTGCGCTTTTACTGCTGTCACTTGTAGATACTACTAACTGTACCCAAATCAAATCCTACTTTACATACTTCTTGCTTGAATTCCCCGAGGTTAACTGTACATGATAATGATTCCCACTGATAAACTTGTGCTTTAAATTAAACTTATCTATTTAGCAGCAGGCGGTAGTAATTCTCTGGAGGAAAGGTAGCAATTGAGAGGCAAGTGCCTTGATCAAAGACAATCTCCTGAGTATTCCTTATACACCCAGAATAGCTCAAAACCAACACAGAGGCAGGCAAAAAAACACGACATTTCGGTATTTCTTCCTTTTTTAATTTAGTGTGATTGCTTTCATCTTCCATTATTAGCCCAAACAAGTTAAGCTTAAAATGCAATTTCCTTGACAAAAAAGAAAAAAAAAAGTGACATCCAGGATATGATCTGCTTGTTTTTATTGTAAACTGTATGTTTTTAAATCCTAGTGAGGAAGTCATTATTTTGCCCTTCAAACCAATTGCTCATTTGTGCATCGTCTAATTATTAAAAAAAATTATATAGCCTTGCATATAAACACATTTTCCAGTCCAGAGGTGAAGGACTTTTTTTTCAAATAGGCATGTTTTTAGTGCAATCTGTGCCATTCAGAGAATACATCTCAATAATAAAACCACAATTCTTCACATTGTAGTATATGCTAATTTTTGTTTGCTGTGTGTATCGCTGGCATAGCGCTACCGCTACACTGAGTTGGATTAGTGTTCAGTATGGTGCATAAACCTACTGTAAATCTGATTGCATGTTTATCACATAGTCAAAGCCTTTCTCAGTCTGTGTTCTGACTTCTAAGTTGTCTCAAATCTCTTGTCTCAAAGATTTTATATAGTGTGTATATCTTAATATTGTTTTCTGTCTACCTTTATGACTTCAAGAAGTAAAGCATCGAGGGAAAAAAAAATTACAACTTTTTCCAGGACATAAAAAAATCAGTATTATTTCAGATAATGTCCTTGCCAGTAAATTTCAAAATTATAAAAGGTGATAAAGGAATGTGAACAGGACATAAATGTCAGCCTGCTAGGGACTCCTGGAGAAATATCACTGGCATTTTCTGCTCATCCACTAATTGGAAATTGGCTGATACAAATGCTGTTCTCTGAAGTACCATTAAGTTTGGACTGACCGTTTAATATATATTTTTGGAACCGTTGAACATAAAGGATGTTTCTGCAGCTACAGCCAGAGGTCAATTATAATTTTCATTTCAAAGGTGGAAGAACAAAGATCACACATTCTACTCATGTGTGTTAGTTAACTATGTCATCTAAAACATGGATCTTTTGACTGTGACCAAAGCGTGTAAGCATTTCTGTTTAATTCAACTTCAAGACTTCATCGGTGTGGATCCATCCATCTGTTCTGCTTGAATCTCATCCTTTCTGGACATTAAGATGTTCCCAAGACAACTAAGAGGTACAGACTCTCTATCACCTTTCCCAGGGTCTCCTTTCAGTGGGACATACCCAAAGCACCTAACTTAGGATGCCTAGTCAGACACCCAACCATCTCAGTGAGGCAGTGGCTCAGCTCTGAGCTGCTTCTGACTGACTGAGCTCCTCAAACTCTCTAAAGCTGATCTGACTGATGTTTCATGAACTCCCGTATCTGAGGTTTGACTGGCAGGCAGACACATCTCTCCAGTACCTCTATATCCCCTCTTGTTGGTAGAAAGGTCATGTGGATCTTTCGGACAGCATGGCGCCAAGGGTTAAGACCAAAGCACCAAGCACTTCCCTTCAAGCACGCTTGGCTCCAGGGTGGGCACAAGTTACCTTGTTATGGGAAGGATTACTTGGTCCCATGCTCCCCTGATCTCACATTGGGTGTTCTAGTTATTTCTAGTTTGTTTATTTATTTCCATCAGTTTGAGTATTAAAATTTACGTAATTATTGAGAAACTATAAAACTATATAAAAACATGACTTGTATTTTACACAAGTACCACTGGACTTAACTGCTCAGTGCTACTTTATTATCACTGGATCTTATGTATTAGATATATGTGTGTGTGTGGGTTTTACTTTTATATATTTATAGTATTTGTTGTTTTGACTACTCTCTGCAAGTCAGATAATACCTCAGGAACAATAAAGATTAGCCAATCCAGTCAAATCCAGTGCGGCACATTTACAATTCACAGAGATTGGTGACTCGGAAGAAAACAAAAAATCCAAATAAAAAATCTGCACGGTTTTAATACAAGGCACAAACAAGTAAACACTCACAAAATCTGACCAGTAACAATCAACACATACCGACACATCTAGGTAAAGGAGAGCTCCACATTCTTCGCCCGCCTCCCAGACAGATTAACTCTGGTGAACCCTCCAGGCGGTATCCCATATTACAGGAAAAAGACAAAGTGTCTCCAACACCAAAACTGTAGCCATTTCTCCTGCCAAAACGAGGCATGCCGGGGTCCTCACATGGCTCCAAAGTATATTCTGCAGAAAGAAAATAATTGAATTGATATTGAACACACTATTAAAAACTAACAGACAGCAGGTCGAAAGGTTAAATAAATTTACTTCTGACTAAAAAGCCAAACCCATTCATGTTCGTAGGAGATATGATATCATATCATTTCTGCATGTAAATATGTAAAATGTCGACTTTATTTGTAGATTTCTGGAACAAGTGCATGACAATATTAGTGATTACGCAAGCAAAACGAAAGAATTAGCTAAGATTAGAATGTAAATAATTACAATAAGGCCGAGATCTTAAGCTAATCTTAAATAACAATTTCGGATTAGCCAAAGGATGAATGCATGCATACATTCATGGGCAGGAAGTCTCTCGCTCTCACTGGACAAGCCCTTTTAATTAATTCAGTAATACTTGTGAAACTCTTGAATATGTAGTCTATTAAAATATAATCCTTGCATGACTGCAGGAATTTCTCGATCCGAGTCGACTCCAGCATGCCCTGAGCTGAACTTGTTGAGTTTGTGTTTAGCAAGGTAGAGACTCAAAGCTATTTTCAGTTGGCTAAGACTGATGATGTGATGTGTTTTTAGGGTGTTCTGCTGAAAGAAACTGCATGCTGAGAACTTTAAGACTGCCAAGTCAAATCTCTCATGACACCTCCCATGTGTTACACTCTGAGAATCAGCTCATGCCATCTGGGTGGCAGTAAAATATCACTCAGTATAGTCAGGCCACTGCTCCTTTATTCCAGAGTCAGTGAGAGGGTACTGAAAGGACAGTTAGGCACAAGACCCTATCCTTTTTTTTATCTACTTCTGGTTCTGCATGATATCATTGATGTAGGATGTTCCTAATATGATCATTATAGGTACTGTGAGCCCCTCCCAGCTGCTCTTCAAACCTTCTCTTTGCCACTGAGGATCAGCAAATCATGAAGACAGTTAGTGTGAGTGGAGGGTGGCATTAAAGAGAAAAGAGCTAAAACAGCATGTTTCTGACCTCTGATGAGGTGAGGGGCTTCTGTCTTCATCTTCTGTTCTTTCCTCTTCTCACATACCATAATTTAATAGTGGATTGCTGTCAAATTAATATTGTGTAGCCTCCTGCTTTTTTGTGTAGTAATTTATAAGATTACAGAGGTAGTCTTCAAGTCATGGAGTAAAATGTCAGTTTAGATAGTGAAAACAAAACAAAAAAAACCCATCAGAACAACAACAACAACAACAGAGTACAGCAAAACTGTTTTTGTATTATTCATAATATTCTATTTATTGTAGCTCACCACCTATCGCACTCTTAAGTAATTTAGAGTTGAGCACACCAGTTCCTTTGGTTGAGTTATTCACATGTGGCCCAAAAAGACACATTTTTTAAAAAGTCAATAACTGCAGAAAACACAGTTGAATGTTAAAATGTAACAAGCTGGCACACAAAAAAAATGTATCTGTTTATCTACTTGCAGGGAAAAAAAAAACAATAAAAAACTAAACTTTTTACAGCCAAAATAATCTGGAGGCCAACTTTTCAAACGCCTTTTTAAAACCAAAGTTTAAAAAAGAAGTTGTTTAGAATTTTGGATACATATATTATTATTTGGCAATTTTCAGTCTCCTGTTGTAGATGATTGTACACTGATTATGCTTTGTCTCTGTACATGTTACTTGACTGATGGCATTGGGTGAACATGTCCAGGTCAGCCTTACTTCTTCTATGATTATGACTTGTAGTGATCTGCAAGGTTCAGTTTGAGTCGATTTTGTTTGTACTGCACTGTGTACGTTTCTTCTTCAGGAGCTAAGTAAATCGACACTTTGGAGCAAAAGCGTATCTCTGAACTAGCCACTAGGTAGTAAGTTGGTTCAGTGGTTTAGCAGCACTGTGAGATATGAAGCCAATGCAACAATGCAACTGCCATAAAACTGCATTTCCTTGAAGGTCACTTGACTCCGTAGACTTCGATTGTAAAATGTTGAATTTTACACCAGACATAAATGAGAGTTTGATACCTCTACTAACTGTGGTGTTGGTGTGGAGCATTCAAAAATAATTATCGTATAAATATCAAGGCTTTATGTGCGTTTTATGGTCAGTTTTTCTAAGATGTTTGTGCTCTTTGGTGAACCATTTTGTAGGATTTTATTTGTAGATTACTTAGCACTAATTAACTGGGTCTTCCCATCCTACTGCATGTAGTCATGGTAACCATGCCCATCTTTTATATGTAGTCTGTAGTTTAAAGGTACTATGTAAGTTTGAACCACTGATAAAAGAAGGCTCATTATTCTCAATATTAAACTTGTGGCCAGACAAAGCTGTAATTTAGCATGGCACAATGTTTGACATGGGCCAGAGTAGCACATGCAGGACTACTACTGTCTTTACAGTTAGGTAATGTTACATTCATTCATAACATGTAAAATATACAACACTCACACTTAATCTTCAGCTTTTAACTAAAGATGTTTGTGCTTTTCTGGCTGTATGTCAGAAATTGCATCCTATGAACACCGAATATCCATTTTTATTATTTAGAAGCAGTCTGTGATAAGTTGCCACATAAATGAACTTAATGGCATTTCTTTAGTGACTTTACAGCCTGGCGTAAGGCTGTGACTTATAATTTACAACATTCATTTTAAGAGGCAGTAATTGTCTTTTCTGGTATAAATGTTGCTCAGCTCACTTCTCTTTAAAGAGAAGCCATAATTTCACAGTGGTGTCTTATGTCCCTGCATGAATTTCTAGGGTGAACCTGGCAAAAGTCCAGCTTAACCATTTATTTTATTTTACTGGCACGATTCACACAGCAAGCTGTTACTTGACTGTTTTGCATTCAGTTGTGTTTTATAATCTCAAACATTTCCCCATTTGCTCACAGGAACGATGCTGTTCCTGTGAGCAAATTAAGACAAATAAAAACCCTTGAAGTGACTAAACTGTTGGTAAACTCAATGTAGACTCGCTGGATTAAAATGATGAACTTCAGTCAGGAAAGTTACCCGAGAAAGTTATGTTGAAGCCCTCGTATGAAATGGAAAAGTCAGAGATGAATCGCAACTGGGCTTTGAAGTTGCCATAGAGACCAGCATTGATGTTGCTAGGCAACTCGTTGCCGGTCAGACGAGCCAGAGGTTGCAGGAAACTCCCATTCTCCGTAACCAAGAGGTAGTCATGTTGGTCCTCCAGGTGAAAAGAACTGAACTGAAACTGGACTCCTGTTTGAGACACAAGCACAGACGAGTCAGAGGGCAGAGAGAAAGATCAAAACAATCTTTTAGTTTGCTTTATCCTCAGATGGTTCACCTTGGGTTATAATATATATATGAGTCATTTTGCTGGGACAGCAGCAGATTCAAACATTAATCAGTGACAATTTATTTTTGAGATCATCATTTTCTTTGACTTTATTTTAGTTTGGCAACATTTTACTTTATTTTTGACATGCTTTCACCAAATTGTCTCCATATGGCCCTCTGAATATTTTATAAGCCACAGAAAACAATGTAAGTTTGTGGATGTAGCATAGCAGCAGCTGAACCACTGAGCTTGCTGTACTGTCTCACACTCTGTCTGTCTCTATTAAGGAGTGTGGATCTCTGTGTATGTGTGTCTCTTGCCTTTCCCGTGGCTGACTTCAACAGTCCAGGTACAGTTGAGAGATGAAGGGTAGCTGTCTGGATAGCCGGGACTAAGGATGGTGCCCCAGGGACCTCTAACATCCCCACCACATAGAGCTGGATAGATTGAGAGAGACAGAGTGGAGAGAGAGAGGTAGAGGGAGGCAGATGAGCAGAGACAAGGGATGGAGGCAGAGAGAAGGTTAGCATCAGATTGTTGATAGCTAAAACAGATAATGTTTCCCTGTGGACCTTTAATACCACTTTTATAGTACATACACACAAGCGTACCCACACGCAAATGCTGCAAGAGGGGCAGAGGAAGACAGAGAGACATTTTCTCAGAAGTGGGTAGCAAGGTCTGCATGCACTGTGAGCTCCAAACGTGTGTGTTTTCACACGTTGGGGAATAGGAAAACACCGTTTCACTCTGTATTCTCTTACAACTTTACTTTAAATGTTGAAGTCATATTTTTCAGATTTATTCCTCGCCCTGTTGCACAGACATAAAATAATGACATAAATAATGTAAAATCTGCCACACACTGCACTGGAATGATAAATAATGCATCATTTGTTGTTTTTGTGGTATATTTTAATGTTCTTGAAACAAACCAATGCCTAACAATGATTAGCGACACCGATGACTGTTATTCCTTAAAAAGGTGAATAACATCAAAAACTATGCGTTTTTCTTTTCCTGTTTACGGAAATGGTGAGTTGAACTGTATGCCATTTATGCAAATCTGGTGATCTCTTCTATTTGTAGATCGTCTGCCAGGTACGGTGACTGTGACCACAACACCCTGCACAGTACAAAGAGTGGCATGCTCACCAGACAGTAGCAGAGCTTGCATAATTATGGGAGGATTCTTGGTAGCCTGGATTCAGACAGGCTTTCTATGGACCTCTAAAAACATGCTCACATGCAGGTCCACTTGTATATCTGTGGTTTTTATGCACTAAGTGATAGTTATTTCTAGCAGAACAGCAAATGCACACTAGCTATTTTATTCAGTAACAAACTCCAGCTTCAAGATCCATATGGCTAACTTAATATTGTTGTGGTGATTAACCACAACCTCACAATCATACTGTGTTTCAGTGCCTCTTTGCAAAGACAAGTTCAGATGTTCAGACTAGTTTTGCTGAATGTTATATACATCAATCATCTGATATAGTTCGAGTTACTACCTAAAAGGCAAAGTTTATTGTTATATAACTAGTGGCCACCTGGACAATAACTGTGTGGAGAAGAAATCTCAAATGTATTTGCAAGATTTTGTTGCTTTACAGTGCAGTGTCAGGAAACTGAGACATAAGCCGAAGAAAAACAAGGCTAGAATAATTTTTTATGTTACGTTTCCACAACATTAATGCTGCGTAATAGGTACATTGATTGTGTGCAAGAACTGTAAAATGTCCTTTGTCTGAAATATTTTTTTCTGTTGAGTTTTATTCCTAGTGATTCAAGTCAGTGGTATTCGATGCAGTGAAGCAGGACAAATGTTTCCTGGAGACTACTTAAAACATTCAGAATCTCACAGCATGGCCACACTATGACCCGTGCTTGTGCCCAGATGCAGAGTTCAGACCGGGTCCAGAAAAGATTGGAAATGGCCGTAGCTCACTCTATGCATACTAATGCATGCAGACAGTATGTTGCCAGGTGCTTAATTTTTTGTCGATCCACTTCCTTCATCTTATACTGGCCTGGCTGAACAGTCATTTTCTCTCACAATGCAACTATAAAATGCCATATCAAGGAGCAAAAGAAGCAGGCAGAGGGTCAATCCTGAAAGTTCTGCTCAATTTCCTGTGAACAGGACATTTTACCAGGAATTGTAGATTGGAGCAGAAAATCACCAAATCTGACAACTACACCCCAGCTCAAAATCTGTACAAACCCTTCCTTTGCTTCCTTTCTTGCTGACTCTTGCTACAACCACTACAACAAGTCAGGAATTGAAAATGTGCTCAAACCACAACAGGGGATCACTAACTTTACACTGAACCACTGTGGTTTTAACACCAGCACTGAAAACAAGAGGAATGAGAAGTCAGGAGTGAGAATATTTCCAAACTAAACAAACACAGATTCAAGCATACACTCGCACACATATAGAGCGCTATTAATTATTAACATTTTCTGCCAGAAGTTCTTTATTTTGAAGGCCGGCCTGTGTGAGACATTTGAAACACCACATCACATTTTTCTTTTTCTATTCACTTCATGTTTTCGCTATCTGCCTTATAAATCTGCCTTCAAATGCCTGGCCAAATACAGTATGTACTGCAATGCTGCAGTGTTGAATACTTGCATCAAACAAATGTTTCAGCTAATAAGGTTAACATATTTACAAGTGACCTCTGTGACCCAAAAGCCTACCCTTCAGAATTCTCAAAATGCTCAGTTTAAAAAAAACATTTTCTGCTTCATCAGATATGATTATAATCGTCATGTCAAACGCACGGCTCTCACTGTGAATGCATACAGAAATACTTTCTTGTGAGGAGCAGCCATTTAGAAGAAAGCTGGCTTAAAGGGAGGGGCAGATGGGCAGTAATGGCTTTTCTCAGTAACACAGGATCAGAGACTATAAAAAGGTCCTGCGTGAAATAAATTATTTGAACTGTGAATCATGTAAAACTACTCCAATAGACCCTAAGAATAAAAAAACATCGACTTGGAAATGGGCCTAATAGGTCCTCTTCAAGTATAAATAGCACATATATGTTTGCTTCAAAAACCAAGCCATTGTGCTTGGCTGGCTGGCGTGATATTACTGTTATGTCTTTCATATTACATTATATACTTACTTGCCCTCATCTCTTCAAATGTAGAGTATGACGAACATTTGGTTTCTCGAAAAGCTTTCAAGGCTCAGTCGGCTGCCTTTGGTGATGTCTTGCTTGAATTTAATGTGCACTAGTTGTCAGTCATCACTCTATCCCATTTCTTACCAACTGCAGAAGCAAATAGTTCGTACACTTGTATGGGCACATATTGTGTAAACACCGTCTAATGGCATTCAGTCTGCAAATTCCAGGCAGCCTGCTTGATGTTTGTATGCTCAAACTGCCTCCTAGGAGGAAACTGCTGCCAGTCCCAGGAACAGTGCAATTCAAATGTGGTTCACAAGCGAATGAGCCAATAAGCCGAACCAAGCGAGCCAACGCATAACCGATGCAGCAGTGTTGCATCTTTCTTTTCACCCTCCCCTCCTGCTCCACCATGATTGGAATACGAGAAAGAGTGAGACAGTCGCTGAGAAAGAGGGGGAGAAAGAGAAAGAGACTGGTTTCCCTACTCTCCCTACCTAACCCCAACCCCCACCAACCTCACCCCTCCCAATTCATTGGAGAGAGAAGAGAGAGGATGTGACAGCCAACACAGGCTCTCGTCAACCTTACCTCAAACATTCCTGTGTTCATGGTTCACACAGGAGAGGAGGTGACAGGAGGCACATGGATAAAAGCACCACACACACACACACACACACAACAAACACACACATGTACACAGTGCACATGCGTGCACACACAGACACAAACACATGCACAGTACTTGCCCACAGATCTCTAATCTTCTCCTCAAATCATCTCCTATCGGCCACAGCAGCCTTCACTGCAAATTGTTCCTGCTTGTGTGTGTCTATGTGATCAACCAGTGCTGTGACTCAGCTCCCCAAACAGGGATGGTGGCTCAACTTCTCCCCTTTTACACACACCTCATCCGCTTTGTGTCTTTTGTAATGGATAAGGCAGATAATCTGCTTTTGTCTGAAAAATGTTTTGGTCTATAGAAGTGAAAATGATTTCTGTGGACTGTCTGATCATGAGCAGTGGATACTTATACTGTAAAATATCCTTACCAGGACAGCAGCAAAGCTGACCTTGTGCTACGTTGTGTGTGCGCTCCAACAGAGCAGACTGTACATTGTCTATATAACACTATGTCCAGCTTTAAGACAAATGATTCCCTTTTATTTAATGAACCTTAATATTGAGTTGGATGTAAAATACAGTGCGGTTATAATAATAATGCACAATAAAGCAAAGCAAATAATTTGATGTTGTGAGTGTATGGAGCAGGGAATGGCTGCCCCTGTCTACATAATGCATAATGTTACATTATAAACATTAAAGGGTGTATATAAAAGTTACCAAGACCATCAATACCAAATAAAAGGAAACCATCTTTTTTTCCCTGAGTGACCAAAGAATCAGCTTTCGTGCTAATGGAGAAGAACATTTAACATACTTGCATGTTGTGTAACGTTTTCCAGAGAAAACTCTGGTTTAAATTAGAAGCTCTTTTGAAATATGTACCATCACATGTAGGTAAGGGGTGGCTCCACCAGTGGTTCTTCTCACAGACGAGCGGCTCCTCATGGCTGAGTCTATAACCAGAGTCACAGCCAAACGACACTGTGGATCCGATGGAAAAATCCTGTCCGTATCGAATGCCATTGACAGGGATGCCAGGGTCCAGACACGAGTAGCTGTCCACTGTGACGCCTGACAAAAAGAGTCATTTTGATTAAAAAATCACCCTGAATTTGAATATTAAATGTTACATTAAATAACGAAAACAAAAATATGCAGTGCGAGCTAGAGTGTTTGTTATTTGATTGTCATGATGGAAGTCCTGGTGACAGCCACTGAGGTGAGAACCACAGCAGAAGTGGTTTTGTTTACCATCGCAAGTGTTTACATGCCATCTGCTGTCAAATTGAACATATACTTCAGATAAAAATGAAGGTTGACTTTGAAGGTACTAGCGGTATACTCCATTAGTACTGAGTAAATGGAAGCAAAACAAGGGAGTGGATGAGTGGGTGGTTTGTGGTCTGTTTGTTTTTAATTCAACATTATTTTGTAACTCAGAGTATATAAGTATATCTATCTTTTGTACAAACATGTAATGCTTTCAGTTTTGTTGAAAAAAAATCCTGTTCAGGTGCCTGGGCACCTCACTTTGGAGATTTTCTGCTCACGCCCAACTGGGAGGAGACCTTGGAGTAGATTCTGAACGCAGTGGAGAGATTACACATATCTCAGCTGGTCTGGGAACACTTTGGGGTCCCCCAGGAGAAACTGTGACTTGAATACCCTGCTCAGGACAGTGCCATCACAACCCGATTTCAGTTTCTTTGTGTTCTAATATCTCATATGCATTACAGCTGGTGTGTAATTTTTCTGTAGGCAGTGCAAGGTCATCTTGTGAAACAGTAGCATAATGTTGTGAGATCATGGAGACCTAGTATAAATGTGGTCGGAAGCATACTTTAAACAATTTGTCTCCAAAAATACACAGTATAAAATATATTTAAAGACTTCTTATTCAAATTCGTTCAAATGCAGGTGTACTTTTCTTCTTTTGTGTGTAATATTTGCAGCTATAAATGTATATGCACATGTGCACATACTATATGTGAATATATATATATATATAGTATATGAATCTAACTTACTTTCATAGAGTATTTTGAAGCCAGCATTTGACCGGCTGTTATCAGTGGTAAACAGCAGATAAAGAAAGTTGCTGCTGCTGAAAAGGAACTGGGGGACTTGGGTGCCATTAAAGGAGCCAACCAGAGGAGACAGGAGGTTTGGACCATCATGGATCTCCAAGAAGTCATAACCCAGTTCTGTCTGGAACCTGTGAAGAAAAAATGTCAGAACATTATATTATCCCTTACTCTGATGTAAAAACACTGATAAGATAATGAAAAGTTCTTTAAAGGTTTCACACCATTTACAGGTTTTGAGGGCAATTTTCTCATCATAAATACACTTTACGATTTGTTAACAACAGTTTATGTCTCGTCTCTACCAGCAGTCCACAGTCTAGAGAATGCACAATTTGAACAAAAATACTGCCTGCCTTCCTAGTCAAAAGACAGCTCCGTGAAAAATTTACAGCCTAGAGAATTATGAGTCATGTGATATTGTAGGCGAATCTCCATAAACTTTAAATCTTGTAAATCTTTACTGTAGCTTGTTACCCATTCAAAACTCTTTCTAATATTCAGAATCAAAGAGTTACTGTATGCCACCCACCTGTCAAATGTGATTTTGATGGCACGTCCAGGTTCTGCTTCAATCACCCACTCACAGTTAAGGGAGTCTTTGTAATAACCAGGCCACCCAGGAGATAATATCACTCCACTTGGAGCTGAATAGTGGCCTCCACATGGGGCTGTGAGAGGAGAATAAAGAGGCAAGTGAGAGAAGAAGTACTGGACACCCAATGTGTCCAAGTGCAAATTAATGTGTACAAATAAAATTACAAAACTGTCCAAAAGATTTGAGTCCCTGCTCATTTTTTTTTTTAATTTAGCAAGGGAAAAGTGAAGCAATTGATTGAAACATGTACACGATAGAAGTACAGTGCATAAGGCAAAATGAATGTGTACAATTCTAATAAACTTAAAAGTCAGTATTTGGTATGACCATCTTCATTCATTAGCACACCCTGAACTGACTTAGTCAAGCTTTCTTGTAATTTCTTACAGTAGTCACTTATAAGTAGACATTCAACCCCACACTGCTTGAATAATGTTGAGGTCCAGACTCTGTGGAGGCCAATCCATGACTGATAGTGAAATGCAGCCCTAAACCACGACAGAGCGTCCACTGTGGGCGTAGGCACTGACCTCCTCTGTACATGCTGATGATAATTTAGACAAAACATTACACATATTGGATTCATCACTCCAAAGCTTTTTAGATTCAATTAATGAATGGGGGGTGACAGTTGCACAGCACTATATATTTAGTCAAGGTTAGTGAATCAGCCCCACCTGCTACTAACAAGTTGATCTTTTAATATTTATATTTACATTTTTGAAGATTATCTTTTTTTACATTGGGGGTGCTGCAAAAGCAAACTCATAACTTGATTTTTACAGTTTATTTTGAAGACAGACTATAGTTCTACTGTAGACTTCATAATCTTGGGTCAAAAGGAAACACGATTTCAACACTTCTTTTTTCTTTTAGCTGCAAAAAAGTTCTGTTATGTTCACCAGCTGGACACTAACACTGTTGGCTTTTGGCTGACAGCAAGCTGAAAAATGAAAAATCTGCTAAAATATTTATTACAAATGAGGGAAAGAGAAGAGAACAGTTTAATGCATGTACGTTAGTTTGTCAGTACGATTAACATTTTCCACACTAGACATAGGAATTTGACGCTTTGGCAAAATAGCACATACGTAGCATACTGTAGGTTTAATTACCATTTAAATACTCCAAAAAACATGCAACAGATTCAGATTCTTGCCCCAGACAGAGAATTTGATGAAGCAACTGATAGCTTTGAATATTTGATAAAAAATAAAGATAAATTGTCTCCTCAGAAATATGTCTACTGTACAAGATGCAAGGCTAGCATAAAATATTCATATTATGTAAATATACACGAACACTTAAAAGGAACATGAACAATCACTCAACACTTATTACAATGTAGTATTAGCCTAGAGCTATTCTGCTGCACTCTTTTTTCCAAATTTATTTAAACTTTAACTAAGTGTCTCAAGTCAATTTGTTCTAGTCTGAACCTCCTGAATACAAGTAAGTGGTTACAGACACACATTAGATACAATGGATCCTGGGACCTTAAATGACCTGGAGCATAATTAACACAACCCTTTTTTGTACTATCAAAGGCTCTGTCACCAATAGCTGCGTTGAAACTATCTTGAGCTAATTATATTTACCACTGGAGCGATTTCAAAAGCACTTGTGCTCTAGCGAACATCTCTTCATTCGTTCGAGAATCACGGGTCAAATTTTGCATTTTATTTTTCTGTCCTCAACAACTTTTACATAAACTGTTGATTACACTCTGAACTAATGCGACTTCACTTTAAGATAATAATATAATCGAATAATATGAAATAACTTCAGGCAAAGTGCTACGCCATGACTTTACTTGACATTTAAAGAACTTTGTCACAGTTCTGTGGAACGCATTCACATAGTGCCCAGTGTCTTTACTTTCACTTTGAGTTACCGGTCATCTCTGCTGCACTCCTTCCACACAGAGAGGATTTTAAATTGCCAAAGTACTACTACAGACAGAATATTGGTAAGCTATTAGCTATGTGTGTGGCAGCAGTTTATTATCACTTATTTCCCTGGGTGTTTAGGTTAACTGGCCACCTCCATATTTGTTCCTTCTGTTGAACTGACAGGATATAATTTCTGCCTCCACAGAGTTTTCATAGCATTAATGATGATATCTTGGATAGCATATTGTTCCCTAGTTAATAGTTTAAGCAGCAATCCAGCCAATATTTACCTTCACATTTAGGAATGGGCCCACTCCACATGACTTTTCCTCGTTCTAACTGACAGGAGATGGTCTCAGTTCCTTGGGTTTTGATAAAACCGTCCTCACAAACCACAGAGATGGAGCTGCCAAGCTGGAAGCTATCTCCAAAGCGGCGAGCGTTGATGGGGATGCCAGGGTCTGGGCACTCATTATGGCCAAATGCTGTGGTAAAAAAGTTACACGGAGACACAGTTATGATGAGGGAGATATTGGAGACTAGAGCTCCACATAGAGAGACAGACACACACACGAGAAATGTTATTAAAGAATATGAGACCTATACTTTACAGCCATTCACAGGCTGTGTTTTGCTCATCATTTTGATGAAATATTTCAGAAGCGATGATACAGATCTATTGCTGCTACTTCACGTCTTCTTCTGTTCAGTCCTTGCCAGCAAAATATCTAAAAAATCTCTTGTCTGCTTTATATACCTGATCATGTTTTTTATATTTTTGCACATATGATCAGTCCTCATAATTCAGTATGTTTGCTTGATGTTTTGCATGAATCTGCTGCTGATATAACTATAAGGATCCAGCGCATCATATTGGAAGCCTGTGCGAATGTTTTCCCAGTTGAAGCAGTTTAGTGTTTTTAGTTGATAAAGAACAACAAATGCAGTCATCCAAAAAAGAAAAAAAGAAAGTCGCATATACACAAAATGATGTGAGATGATGCCACAGATGGAGTGTGAGAAAACTCGTGGACAGAACACTTTGGCAAATATGTTTGCCGTCAAACCCAGTCTGATGCAAAGATCAATATCAATTTCCATTTCTGTTGCCCGGTATGCAGACGTGTTTTGCCTAAATTAGCTCAAAGACTGCAAGCGGGGGCAAGATCTTCTTATTTGGCTTACATGCTGTATCCTGATGTCTTATAAGCTAGTCAGCAACGCGTCACATAGATTTTGATCAGTTCCAAAGATTTGCACTGATGACAACAATGTAAGGGAGACGGAACTTCTGAGTTGTTAAATGCGGGTAAAATCCTAATGTCTATTCTGATGCAGGTTAAAGAGACACGATATGATGTTTAAAAAAAGACTATTTATGAATTTTTGGAAGATTCTTTTTTTTTTTCACTTTTGACGGAAATAGGCTAACTGTTTCCTCTTGTTTCAAGTCTTTCAAGCCTAAATACATCCTGGACCTCTCCATGTGCTGGACACACAGAGATGAAAATGGTATCCATCTTGTCATCTGAGTCTACTTTTGACAACAAAACAAGCAAAAAAATTGCTCTTTTAAAGCTTTTCTTGCCTTTTTGCTACTTCTTTGTTCTGCAACCTACACCTCTATTCTTAGCTGCTATGATAATCACAGGACCTCTCTTCTATAACCCTTTTGTCTTCAGCGCTACTGAAACTTCTAGTTGGTAGTGAATCAACTTCTTGGTTAGAAGTTATGCCAAGTTTTACATGCGGCACTTTGCAAATGTCTTGAGCTACCCCTCAATTATGTTGCTAGGAAAATAGAAAATAAGTACAGCGATTTTCTGAAAAGTGCAAACATACATCCAAATGTAGCATATAAAGCAACACCACATTTGTTTGTACAATTCTAATTAGCTTGGAAGTCAATATTTGGTATGATCACCAACACTCTGCTTTCTTGTCACTTTATTTTAAGTAGTTTGTAAAAAATAATTTTCTACGCTTCTTGAAGGACATTCACGGCTCTTCTTTGGATGTTGGCTGCTTTTTGTTCTGTTCTCTGCCAAGATGATGCCACAATGCTTCAACAATTTTTAGGTCAGGTCTCTGGGGAGGCCGATCCATGAATGATAGAGTATCAATGTCTGTTTTTTTGTTTTTTCAGCTATTCTTTTACTGCATTGAGATTGTATTTGGGATGACTGTCATGGTGACAAATGAAGCTGTTATAGGTGTTCAGATGATTTCCAAATGCTACTGCATGGTGATCAAAATTTGATGGTACTTTTCTGCATTCATAATAAAATCAATTTTGACAAGATCCTTGACATCACCGGTTGAAACGAAGCCCCAAAACATGAGGTTTGCGTTAAAATTCCTCCTTTGAGTTAGCGCTTTTTAATGCTTCAATTATTTATCGGTCAGTCTCAAGAAACATTCCTCTGATAGTGGCTAAGTACAAGGACAGGAGTGAAAATGAATAAAAAAAAAAAAAAAATACCCAATGTCCAAAGGAAAACCTTGAAAGACCTTCAAAAAGCCTGGAGAACTACTGCTCAAGATCACTTTACAAGATCACTTTACAAGAAAGTGTGTCTCCTCGGAAGCAAAATATAATGAAATGAGTGGTGGCTCAAGAGTTCTGCAGAGCGCTGTGTAAAGTGCAATCATATATAAAACTATATTGCTTCAAAATTAACAGTGCCTGCATTTCAGTCTTTTTTGGGCTTCTATCTTTGCAAATAAAAAAAAAATATGACTATAAATGAAATTTCTCATGCTGTAACCAGATTTCACGCTTAACTTGGATTTTGTTCATGTAAAACATATTATGATAATTCTATTTTTAGCAGAGAAAACAAAGTTGCTCATTTGCCTAGGTTAAAGGAAAAAATGGAGAATGGAATACATACTACTGTATGTGATATTAAATCCTCTTCCTGACATCGAGTGATCAGCCTGAAACTCCAGTCTCAGTGTGTTGGTATTGGACGTCAGATGGGACGGACTCTCAGCTCCAGAGAACCTCCCAATGACAGTGGCATCATTTGTCTCGCCATCTTTCACTGTTAGGGAATCATAAGGTGCCTCAAGGTCAAAGTCATTAAATGCCAAGTGTATTCTGGAGCCCGGATCTGATTGGATGAGCCAAACACAGTTCATGTTGTTCCCATAGCCTTCTGGGTAATCCGGTGAGAGGACGGTTCCTGAGGGAGCAGTGAAGTTGGACATGCAGGGGACTGTGGGAGGAAGAGAATTACAAAATCACAAACAGTAACAGACATAGAGACGGACAATTTTCAGAAAGCATATGAGGGAGGGAAACGGCATACAGGGAGAGAAATTTTCTGTTAAATATTCATCTCCACAGCGTCATCGGTCATCATGCGCCCCAGGCCATAATAAACTCGGTACTGTCGCCCCAGTGACAGGTCAGGCTGAAATTTATCAACATCACAGCAGTGCACATGCCACATTTTTTTTTAGTTCAATCCAATGCTGTCATATACCTGAAAATCAATTACAAATAATTTGAACACTTACATATGCATATAGGGATATTTGCAGACCACTGATTGTTGTCTTGGCAGGAGATAGTTTTTTCTCCAATCAGCTCAAACCCAAACTGGCATTCAAATCTCAGGATTCCTCCATTTGAAAAGTTGTCACCTTCTCTTATTCCATAGAGAGGAGTTCCAGGGTCTCCACAACTCTCTTTGTCTATTTCTGGAACGACACAGATTCAAAAGAAGACATGAACAGCAGCATGGTCCCCAAAGACAGCTATAAACAGTCCATGTTGACAGGAATCCTAACCTTAAACCATTAAGATCATATGCTATATACTTCAGTCACTGCAAAAAGACAACCCATAAAAAGATAACATGAAGAATGGCAAAAAAAAAAAAAAAAAAAAACCCCCAAAAAAAAAAAAAAAAAAAAAAAAAAAAAAAAAAACAACAAAAAAAAAAAGAAAAAAAAAAAACAA
>VURO01049185.1:38630-62175 GCA_015108175.1 Pelvicachromis taeniatus | reverse complement strand
CAAGTAGATGAAACATAACCAAGTAATTTGATCATTCAGCATGAAAAGAAGTGAAGCAATAGCACATACCAAAGGAAAACTGAAGAAAGAGCTGCGGTTGACAAAATGTGCTCACTAGCATACAGCCCAGCCATAGAAAACAACTTTATGGAAACAATTTATGAGTACTGCAGTCACAAAGGTTGCCAAGTTTGGTCAAAGTTTTGGGAAAATTTGGTGAAATGGGCTACTTGTTTACAATCATTACTTCATTCTTATTTGCATTACTGGCATGTCACTTCTATCACCATTTGTGTTTTTTACAAGATCTTTCCTGTAACCCGTGACTGTACAATTTCACTTAGGGTCACGTGGATGGTACTTTTGAAGTAGTTGTTGGTGTTACGAAGAAACTCAAGGGTGACAAGACACTGTAAACTTTATACCTTATATCTGCAACTCAGCTTTACACCAGTTACTTCAGTTTTGTCACTTTAGCTAAATTATAAATTAACAGTATTTTGACAGCCAGCACACCGAGTGTTCCTTTCTTGAGTCTGGCCTTAACAACATTTGTGCAACCATGCAGTGCTATCAGTCTCAAATCCTCTGTGGTTATCTTAGTGTGTTGTGCAACACTATGTCAAGCTACAAGAGCTCATCATCCATTTTGAACAGAAACACACTGCCAATCTAGTCTTACTTGAAGGTGATTGGCTCTTGGTTCGCTGAGTCAGGCGAATTTCTGAAATGCGTCTGCTTCTCACTTCATGTAGCCTAGAGCAAATTTTGTATCCCTCTCTTTCGGGTTTCCTCCTTCCCCTGAGTTTGCAAGTATTCATGACAGAACTTTTTTTTTTAACATTGACTCTGTCCATAAGGTTGGACAGATCCTTCTCCTGATTCTACATAAAGGCGCCACTGTGTCACCATAACTCTTTATAATATGTTGTGTACGCGGAAACATACCTTCTATTTTCCCAGCCTTCCTCTCCTTTAATCCCCTGCTCTGCTTTCCTGTTTTCAGCATTATTTACAGGAGTGGCCCATGGCACGAAGCTAAGGTGTGTGTTTTTGAGTGTGTGCGCGTTTGTGTGTGTTTTAGTGTTGCTGCGAATGTGTGTCTCAGTGTGCGTGCTTGAGTGCGTGTTCGTGATGTATTGCATTAATTTCCATCATGACATCGTCTTTATGAGACCCACAGACTCAACCAATCACAGCCTGCCTAACACACTTGCTTGCACGTGAACACACACACAGATGCACAGACACATAGCTAAGGAATTGAGAACAAATTACTTTGGAGAGAAAGCGGCACGCTGTCGGAACATTCCTGTATTGCTACTGCTTTTCTTCCTCACATGCACGCACGCACACACACAGTACCGTACATGCATCCAACACACAGAGACTTAAACAAACCCAATCACCAATATGCAGTCAGTGTCTCCCTTTGCATCATACACACTGATGCATCCACGTACACACATATATAATCCTATTGTGTTCGTCACAACAAGGCTGACAGATTCACAAAGGGGATTAGACTCCTCAAAGAGTATCTAAGCATGTGAGTGAATATGTAACTTCTACATTACGTCTGAATTGCACATTTAGCTAAATTCCAATTCACACCATATCGTCCATAAGAATACATAACCTGATGAGCTACAACAATAAAACCAGTGGCAAAAAAAGAGGGAATAACACCGATCAAACCTTGCGTCCAGGCATGTTAACTGTACAAGTAACACCCATCTAAACATGTTTGCAGGCCATTCCATAATCCCTGTAGCCTGGAGCCAGCAGAACACCGTTGAAAAGGCCCATAGTCGCTACCCAGGTTCTGTAGGAACACAAGACCCATCCCTAGAGGTCCTCTATTCATGACCTTTTGGGTCAGAGTCATTTTGGTGCGACAAGTGTGACCTACACAGTAATAAGCAGGTGGGTTTCATCTTCTTTGGTAAATACAGGCACGTACAGACACACATAAAAGGGTGGTGTGCAAAATACACTACCTATTCCATATCGGAAAGAATAAGGTCAAAGATTTTGGAAAGGATAATGAGACTGAGGGAAAAACCTTATTGGCTGTTTCTCTTTTGTGACAACTGCAAAATGTGCTTTAAGGCTTTGTTGCTAATGGTGAATGAATGCGTAATGTATTATATGCATAGTCTAATCTCTGCTATACGCTGCAAACTGTTTCTTTCAACTGGAGGCTGCTGCTGTTCTGCTATAACAGAGGTCACAAAAGAAGAGCATTAAACACATTAAACCACAACAAATAATAATGTAAGGGAGCCGTTATAGCGACAGAAAAAAGAGGTATTGAGTGGAAAGTCTATTAGTACTCTCAAGCAGGTTTGCAATGTGAAGAAGAAATGAGAAATTCAGCCCGTCTAATTAGCTTGTACTTGTCTGATTCTGTGACCTAAAGGGAGTGGCTCAAATTGACTTGTTCACACTGTAGACTTCAGCGAGGATGCTCCGTTGAATAAAAATGATCTCATTTATTACACTCACAATACTGACATTCTTTTCTGCCTCTCTCAGGTTCCAAACCAGGCCACCGAGGAGCTTTTGAGGATTGATTCGATGGGAGATGTGTATAAGAAAGACATCAATTTTCTGTTCTCATTAAAACATACAATCTCTGTCAGCGCTTGTTACACAAAGTGCACAAAATGTTTTCTATTCAATTGTGTAACTTTCAAATACCAGTAAATCTCACTAAATTGGACTTCAGGATGACAAATAACAACTGGGGTGCATTCTTTGATCTCGACACATTATGGTGCAGAAATGTATCACTTCAGCTCGCTGTAAAAACGCCTCGGCAACCCACCCACATTCTGCCTCATGACCTTGTAATGATCATCAGTGAGCTTCAGAAAGAGTCCTGCAATCATCCATGTAGAAAAAAAAAATACAGACCAGAGAGCAAGACACATGTTGCACATATTGCAGAAGCATTTTTGTCACTTTTATTTTAGAAATGTTTAGGTGACTTCTCTCCATCTGGAAACATCATCCCACAAAGTCTGAAAGAACAACCAAAGAAATGTGAGCAACTAAAATAAAGGTGAACGCACAACTGCAGTCAAGTGCATAGTATCTAATCAAACCAGGAGTGCAAACCAAGGCTGCTGAGTGTATACTTAAGTAAAGTTAAAGCACCGTTTTCTAAATCTCTCTTCTGTTTAAAGTAAAAGCAAAGAGCTTAATGAGCTCTAAAAACCATCTGGAGCTCCTCCTCAATGAGTTACTTCATGACCAGCGAAGGCCAAAATTACATCTTGTAAGCAAACATTGCAAAATCAGTCTGTGTCTGTTTATTCTATCTTAGCATTTAGAGACTCCCGTGGACTGGGAAACTGATATCTGAAACTGCCACAGGGCAAAACAATTCTTCACTCATTGTACCTACTCAGTTACCCAATGCCATGCCTAATTTGAAATATATATAATTTATTAAGTCTTAATGTGAGAAACAATTAAATGCATTGTAAATTTGGAAGGAATGAACAGCATATATAGCATTTCCATGCCACTGCCTGGACTGACGATTACATGAGTCAATAATTCATGAATAGCAAATGAAATACGCTTTACAGAGTTGTGATTAGGTAAGTCCTGCCCTTCACAAGTTACCTCGGGAACGCACACACTTACAAAAAAGAAAAGAGTGAAAAAGCATCTAGCTTTGACTCACTACCCCAATACTCAGGTTACTGACTGTAAAATTGAACCACATTTCTGGTTATGTTGCAAATAAATATTTCATGAATTTGTATTTTATGGTCTCTCTGCCGCCCTCAATAAATGCTGTTTCATCCGGTGTGATCAAGAGAGTCCTTCTCAACTTCTCAACCTGAACTATGTACAGCGGAATTGAAATACCACAGGCTCTGCAACAGCAGTGTGGTTTTTGTCATTCTTAGAAATACTGTGTCCACCAGTAAATATTATCCATAAGATAATTCAGTTTATGTTTCAGGCATCATTGCAAAGTCCCTCCCTCTCTTTCACTCTCCATTTAGAATAACCGTGCAATCTGATTAGTCCACAAACAATTCTCATGCATCTGTTGCACAGGGTAAAAAAAAACAGACTGCTCCAAGCTGAAGAGAAAAAGATGAACAGGACTGGACAAATGATAGACCAAGCACGGCAGGGTTAACACAGGAAATGTATTATAGATAGAGGTAAAGAGTAGTGTATTAGACAAACCTGCTGTCACACTTAAAAATGCATGGAAGCACAACAACAGACAGAGATGAATTCATCACTGACAGCTATACATTGCTGCCTCTCTGTCTCTCTGTCTCTCTCAGCACACACATACATTAAGGATCCAATGAATTGAGGGTCACTGTGCCATAAAAATCCACCTTGACATCCTTCCCACCAATAAAACACATCACATATTAAAAACCGTAAAGAGCAGATGAAAAAGCTAAAATAAAAATCTCAAAAGTAACAGCTGACATTATGATGGGATCGAGTTTAAGGCAGAACAGAGCAGAAACTATGATGTCACATTAACACTCAAAGTCAGGTATGGGAATATCAGCGTGCAAGTCTTTGCGGCACAGTGATGGCAGAAAAGCTAATAGCGGACTGAGATAAACCTGGCAACACCTAATTACAGCAGAAAAAAAAAACATTTGTCATGAGATTAATACCATTTCACCCTTTTTTCAGCTGGCCACGAAGCAGGCACTTGATGTTTATGCTGCACTTCTCAAGTCTGCTAGATCGGCATTATATAACACAGGATGATGGGATAATGTGAGAATGATGCACTTAAAAAAGCTGGAGCTGGAGGAATGACTCATCGCTGGAAACTAATTCTCAAAATCACCATTCAGACATGTTTATATGAAAAAGCAAGTAAGATGATTCAAATATCTGCACTTTTTGTTCTTCTAAGGCCACCATAGATTAAAAAAATACATACACACAGATTTCTGTACTGTGTTTGTGGATACTATATGAAAAAACTGGTAATACAGATTACTTGTTCAAAATTAATACACAGTCCATATCAGAGTTTTTCCTGGCTCAGAATTGGTAGTTAGAAGTGAATACTGGCAGTTACAAAGGCATAACACACCTGGAAATCAATTTAATAGTCACATTCCTTATCAAAACATTGCTTTAGTGAGTTGACGGCAAGCAAGAGCCAATAACTTTCTTCAAATGGTAAGAATCAGCGAGTACTCCAAAGCGGACCAGAGGGTATCCTCTGTGTGGAGTGTTGACTGCTGCATCAATCCAATTGGCAGCTGGTGGGTTTAAATTATCGAAAGCAATGTTGGTACTCTCAAATCTCACTCAGTACTTAAAAGCTCAAAACTAAGATGAAGTAGTGGTGATGCTTGAATGGTGAAGCCCTCTGCAGTCGTACAAAGAATCTTAAAAGCCTTTGCAGCCAAAATTATTAGTTTAATTCCCCCACACTGATACCCATAGTCTCACACCAACACTGTCTTTTTGTTGCTGTTTTTGCTAAAACAATTGGCTAGTAAAGATGGACTTTATTCAGAAATCCCATCTCATAAAGTCAGGAAGAAAATTCTGTACATTTTTTTCTTCTGTGTTGTGGTAATTCTATTAGGAAAAGAACAAATATTCACATTAGTGAACATTAGTCAAACAGTTGAAACAATATGACTTATTCATCAGTCTTATCCACCAAAAAGAACGAAATCATATACGCTAAACAACAGTAAGTACACTATACTGCCAAAAGTAATAGCTCATCTGCCTTCACGCATATGAACTTGAGTGATGTCCCATTTTTAATGTGAGGGTTTAATGTGATGTTTCCCCACCCTTTGTGGGTATGACAGCTTCAACTCATGGCTTTCCACAAGTTGTAGGACTGTATTTATGGGAACTTTTGACCATACTTCCAAAAGTGTATTAGCGAGGCCAGACATTGATGTTGGCAAAAGGCCTGGCTTGCAATCTGTGCTCTAATTCATCAAAAGATGTTCTGTCCTGTTGAGGTCAGGACTCTGTGCAGGCCAGTCAAGTTCTTCTACACCAAACTCACTCATCTATGTCTTTATGGACCTTGCTTTTTGCACTGATGCAGTCATGTTGGGAGCAGCACAGTGGTTAGCACTGTTGCCTCACAGCAAGAAGGTCCCGAGTTCAATTCCACCATCAGGTCAGGGTCTTTCTGTGTGGAGTTCTCCCCGTGTTTGCGTGTGTTCTCTCCAAGTACTCTGGTTTCTCCCACAGTCCAAAGACATGCAATTAGTGGGGATAGGTTAATTGGAAGCTCTAAATTGCCCATAGATGTGAATATGAGTGTGAATGGTTGTCTATGTGTTAGCCCTGCAACAGACTGGCTATCTGTCCAGCGTGTACCCTGCCTCTTGCCCTAAGGCAGCTGGGATAGGCTCCAGTGCCCCCCGTGACCCTGAAAAAGGATAAGCGGAAGCTGTTGCAACAGTGAGAGGCCAACTGTTCCCACAAAGTTGGGAGCATCAAATAGTCCAAAATGTCTTGCATTAAGAGTTCCTGTAACTGGAACTAAGAGGCTGAACCCAGTGCTTGGTGAGGTACAGCTTGGATGCAGCTCCTCGGCAATGGAAACCCATTCCATGAGGCTCTCTACGCGCTGATCTGAGAGCCACGTGAAGTTTGAAGGTCTATGCGCATCTGCTGACCCCATACTATGACTTTATGTAGCCTACAACTTTGTGGCTGAGTGACTGTTGTTTCCAATCGCTTCCACTTTGTTATAAGACCACTAACAGTTGACTTTGGAATATTTAGTAGTGGGGAAATTTCACGACTGGACTTGTTGCGCAGGTGGCATCATATCATGGTACCACAGTGGAATTCATTAAGCTCCTGAGAGCGGCCCATTCTTTCACAAATGTCTCTAGAAGCAGTCTGCATGTGCAGGTGCTTGATTTTACACACCTGTGGCCATGGAAGTGATCGAAACAACTCGACTCAATGATTTGCATGGGTGAGTGAATACTTTTTGGCAATTTGTGTGAATGAATATAGTAAATGACTGCAAACAACACACATCTCAAACTACCTTGAGATGTGTGTTATAATCATATTTACTGACTTTATAGCATTACTGTAGCAAGTTTATATGTTCACACTAAGATTTACAGATATTTTTCAGACACAACTCTCTCTAATTTGGATATGTAGACATGAATAACATACTTTAAAAGTATTACATTTTTTGTCATAGGAAATGAAAATTGACTACTGGGTATGTTTTTATTCCTGACTATAAACCAAATTAAAGGCACTATTATGCTTTGAAAGTCATTGCTTTGCGCTTGTACTTTCAATATGTTCAATATATGTTATGTGAAAAAAGTAACCTCTTTCAATTCTAAGGTCTATTCTATTAGAAAATAATAAAAAAATACTCTTAAAATTGGATAAAGACAAGACATGTTTCTGACACAAAAACCAAAATGCAGGAGGAAAAAAAGAAACTAAGTACCCCCTTACGTGGTGATTAAGTGGATAATTAGTAGCTAGGTGCTGCACACAATTAACTGATTATAAGCAAGTATGTGAACGAGAGCAGAAGATTTGACAGTTTGATATTCTGGAGCAAAATGGAAAAGAGGAAACTTGGAGCCAAATTAAATCTTTTGGAAGCAACTGTTGCTGCCAATCAAACTAGGAAGGGTTATGGGGGCATTTCCAAATGATTTGAAGTCTATCATTCCACAATGAGAAAGATTACTGAGAAGTAGAAAAGATAATTGCCAATCACTTCTCAAGGTCAGATTACGCAGTACTCAGAGAAATTGCAAAAAAACGTAAAGCATCTCTGACTTTACAGGCTTGGATGCTAAATCTTAAAGTTCATGAGAGTACAATTAGAAAAAGAGTGAAGAAGTATGGCTTGTTTGTGAAGTGAGAAAGCCTCTCTCTAGAAAGAAAATGGCAGGACCTCTTAGATTTGCAAAGTTGCAAACAGCAAATCAGTACAAACACCTCATCAACTGTCAAGCACCGAGGTGGAGGGGTGATGATTTGAGCTTGTTTTGCAGCCACAGGACTTGAGGACCTTGCAATCATTGACCAAATTCCTTAGTATACCAAAGTATTCGAGAGTCAAATGTGAGGCCATCTGTTTGAAAGCTAAAGCTCTGCCAAAACCAGGTTATGAACAACACAATGATCCCAAGCACAGCAGCAAATCTACAACAGAGCATCTGAAAAAGAAAAGATTCAATACGTTGCAATGGCCCATTTAAAGTCCAGATCGCAACATGACTGAAATACTGGGGTGGGACCTTAAGAGAGCTGTGCATAAACAAATGCTCACAAATCTCAATGAACTGAAGCAACACTGTTTAACCAATGTTAAATAAACAATAACATGGTGTAATATATGTCATTATTTTATATCCTGGTGAGGGCCAGATGATTTTTTTTTTTCCTGGTACGTAAAACCTTGGATTGAAAGATTGTGTGCTTTCATGTTACCAAAATCCTACTGAAACAAATACTTAGATATGCCAATATATTATACCCTCAACCCTCACTGACACCTCATTATGGACTGTGAAGACAGATTCACAGCATAAGCGTATGATAAATGTATATATCCACAGAGTAGACAGAAACTCATTGAAACGTTAATGTGAACAATGTCAATAATGTCGCAATGCTGCTTTAAATCAATAGCTGTGACATGCCATAGTTTATAATTGACTGCAAGACTGGTGTAAAGTCAGGCTTAACTTCTAAATGCAGTGGACATAACTATGTCATACTGCATGGACTTACTTCCTTTTAAGGGACAAAAAGCAAGGTGAGGTTATGTAAATCATAAAACTTTAGGTTGAACACTTGGGATAAGGTTAGAGTATAGTAAGCTGGAGTAATGGTTAGTGTCAGTCTCCATAGATTAATTTAAGTAAATACAATGTCCTACAGTGGTGTGAAGTGATGGGAACTCAACTGTGTGTGTGAGTTGGTACGCGTGTGTGATTTGTATGCTCTGCAGTAGGAGTGGAGTCAAAGAGTTCCCAGGTCGGTGACCTTGGCTTTAATAATAGATGAATGGTGACAAGAAAAAGAGAGGGACACAGGCAGAGACCATGAGAAAGAGAAAAGCAGAAACACAAGACAAAGACAGGGAGGGAATAAGTGCAAAAGAAAAAAAGATGCCGGGCTGGTCATTTGACAGACAACAGAACAGAAAAGGGATGTCTGATACAGGAAATGGGGGAAGCAAAAAAGAGCAGAAAGGAGGAGAAGCAGGGAAACCAAACAACAGTGCATTAGAGAACAACTGACAGAGAAAATGTTGTGATTTCAGAAGGAAGGGAATGAGAGGATGGTGGATAGATAGATGGCTAATAAGGAAAAATGAGACAGAGGGAGAAAGGGAAGAGAGGGAGAATGTGAGGAGCGAGAGGGGTGAGTGACTTGCTGGTAGAGCTTCGTTGGCTTACTGATGGAGGACCTGTCTAACCCACATACACACAAACAGAAACCCACACCCACATACATACATTGTTAGTCTGGCTTTGCAGCAAGGCTGGAGTTACTGATAATGTTTATATTTCATAGCCAAGGTCTATGGGATATGGCTTTAGGAACACAAATGTACTCTGCAAACACACACAGTGTGTCCCTTTTTTTCTCTTTCTCAAAAAAATAAAATAAATAAAACACACATACATCTCAGGCAGGTACCCACCTTTATATTAAATCTTGTGGGTGATGGAGCCGACACTCTGAGACAAACACATTTATCTTGTACTGAGAATTGGCACTTTTCATGGTTTGGGGGATTGAGTAAAAAAAGTCACATTTAAAGTACTTTTTTGTAGGTTTTGACAATCCAAGAATGTCAAAGACATTTAGATAATATATTTATATATATGATGTTTAATATGTAATTAAAGGGGGGCACACTTAAAAGTCTAATACTGGTACAGTAGATATTGAGCAGCAAGTATTAAGGACATTTTTTAAAGTATTTAGTTGCATTTAAAAGCTGAACTGTAAAAAGTAAAGTTGGAATTGCCCCCTGGTTAACAAACAAAGTGACTAAATACCTAAATGTACAGTGTTTAACAAAGCCCCCCCCCACCCCTCCTTAAAAAAAACACAAATTTGTTTTAAAATCTTTAAAACTAAAAATTATATCATCATGTTTTATACCCAAATTTGAGCTCACACGCTGGACTTTAATGAGAAATCAGAAATTAAGCATAACACTCAACCTCTAAAACCAATTCTTCTGTTAAGGAATGCGAGTAAATAACTGTAATTTAACATCGCAATCAAAAAATATAATAACATGGTTATTTTTTTAATAAAACAATGAGTTAGAAAATACATGGATACGTGCATTAATTATATTCTAGCATTAAAAGTACTACTTTGATTAAAGAGCTTGTGCACACTGGTGAATTAACCAATACAGAAACATAAAAACAATTTTGATAATTCTGAGTACTTTTAATTTGCAGTAGTTGTGGCATAAACCTTGCACCGGGTGGTATGGTGCCCACAGGGCAACACAGTCTCTTATTGCTTTTCAGAGAACATAAACACAACTTTATACCCAGCATACCTGTAATAAGCTAATTGTGGCAGAAAATAACAAAACTTTTAAACATGTAAATACAAATGTACGGCTTTTGACAGTGAACACGCTGTAACACTGCAATGGGAATTGTGCAGAATAGACTTGCTGTGTACTACTGGGTACAGATTAAGAAAGAAATCCAGCTCTCATGCCAATGCAATGAAGCAATATTATAAGCATGGGTGCATTTAGATGGTGGCTCTCTCCATTAGTTTTTCTATTGATCTCTATGGGGAAATCACTAAGGAGAAATGAATGGGCATATGCACAATTATCATTGAGACAAGAACCTTATGTCCTTCATAAAGGTGATATGATTTCAAGTTAGTTTTTAAACTTTTTATCATGACCTGTGCTTTGTATTATTTGTTTAAAAAAATGCCACCAATACATTTGTTGTTTGTAGTGTTACTTTAAGAAAGACAGAACTGCAGTATTTAATTATTTTCAATTTGAATAATTTTGATGTTATGTCTTTTTAACCACTGTGTTTTCAGCATATCATTTGAACTTCACAATGAAACTCAAGGAGCATAAAGGGCAGAAATATATCAAAACAAGTGTCATTGTCACACCCCCTTTGGAACTTGCTGCATTGCCAGACTCAGCACTGTGACCTCATTATGACAATAAATCCGCAGATGATGACACCCAAATGAGGTACACAAAGTTAATTTCTGCAGCAAAGCTCCCCTCTCAATGTTTCATGTACTGTGATCAAATGAAAACTACATCCATCAAACAGGAAACTTTGCAAAGGTTAATATTTTTAGTATGGCAGGAGCTGATTCGACAGAACAGAAAAACACTTTGTTCCTAACTGGTATTACGATGAAGGTCATGTGATGCTAGACAAGCATTTATTTTTAAAGCAGACCAATGCATCTACAAAGATGTTCTGTTTGATCAAGATAAGTCATTGCTTAAAGGGATTAACAATGAGAGACCTCAGGAAGCCAAACTTCCTCCACTTTTTTGGAATTTTGACACAAATATAATTTTCCGCTGCACAGCATAGCGAAAAATGAAGACAAAACTCCCACAGAAATCTAACCTGATATGCATCCAAGGAGGTTCGAGGCATCAGGATCATCCTCAGACTATAATACCCTCAAAACTTGGACGATAATATTGAGGTCTAAGAAGCACTCAGACTACTTTTGAAGCCATCCTCAAAGACACAGGTCATCTGTCGACTGATTTAAGATCCCCTCATTAGTATTTGTTAGTATATCAAAACATAAGCTACTGAGCAGTACAACCCCTGGGTGTACTTTTAGTGAGAATTTCTATGATTTATTGCCAATTAATTTAAATTTCAATTGCCAAATGAACTGTTATTCCTTTGTTCAGTCACACAACTGAGATAGCTTTAATCTCAGCCAAACTGATTTACTCAGGAACAAATAAAACACTGAAATAAACCAAACATTACAATTTAGAAGTTTCTTAAGAGACTTATATATCATAACTTGAGTAGCAAAACACCGCGGGGGGTCTGAAAACGATGTGCCGGGAGTTGGCTGTTCTTGGCGGCTCTAGTGAGCCTCGACCTTCCGGTCAGCTATCAAGCTGGTGGGTAACAGACGTCTCTGAAAACGTTGGAGCACTTTTGCAAATATGTGATGTCTTGATAAACTGAGCAGATATTTGAAGTTTACACAGCTACATTCTCGCCTGAAAATATCTTAAAAGTATATTTTGTGACCCGGAAAGAGTAATATTTAAACGTTTTTAGCCACTCTCCGCCATTGCTGCGTTTGAGTTTTGGATGAAATGCATTCTGGGATATTTAGCTTTACCAAGTCCACACAAGTCACCACCGATGCATGCTCAATAAAACGGGCGGAGCGAGAACACATCTGGGAATTTTTCGCGCTCTCGGCTTGATGCGAACTTTGAATTGGAACAGTACTTGGTCTCCGACTGATGACGTATCACGAGTCCACAAGACCACAAAAACACAAGTACGCATACTGAAACACGGCCCCTGTGTTTTACTGTAAGATGACGAGCAGATCTACTCAACATTACCAATATAAAATAAATGGGCAAAAACTGAGTTTTTTTGACATCTCATCCTTGGTATACAAACACATAGTTTACCAAAGACTTTGAAAATGTCTTCACAGGTTATTTAAATGCATCTAATTACCACACTTTCCTTCTCTCTTTCTCTTCTACAAAAACAAACTCATGCTCATTACTTACCTTTATAGTTGATTTTAAAGCCGATAGATCCGACACTCTCGTCTGACTGTAGGTGGAGCCACATCTGGTGGGTCATGCTGACTATCAGGTCAGGAACAAAGCTACCTGATAGGCTGGAGCACAAAACGCACTGCTATTAAATCACTGTCACCATAATTACTACTATAAAAAAGTATCATTTTCATCATTGCAATCATAGCTATAATCAAATTCTCAAGTGATTCTCTGAGTGTGAACAAATTACTGGAACATACTGCACCAGAGTTCAGTGCCGTGCTTTGGATTTGCAGAATCCTGCCTGAGTATGGCAAATTGCTTTGAGTACTCTGATGCTATGCAACCTCTTTTCAGAGTGCCAGTGCCGTTTATAAGCAAAAGCTAACAGTGACCATCTACAAAGTGAACCATAATCACCCACTTTATAAAAGGTCTGGCACTGTTATTTTTGTGGGCACTACATTTACAAATTCAAGAACAGTGGTAGACAATGCTGATTTCTGTTTTATGATCAAATTATTTCATGCCGAAGAGATACACATTTCTGAGTTAGGTGGATGCTGATGGTTTGCATCAAGCAGAGAATAAAAACTGACAAAATACAAGACAAAAAGAGCTTTTCTAATTGATTATTCTCATAGAGCACTTCTGCTTATTTGCACAGCTGGTCTCTGTATCGCCACATATCAGTGATATTTTCTTGCCTCTCCAAGCTATTTCTCTTAGTATTTTTTTTCAGGTTATATTTTTACAATATTAAAGTTTATACAACAACAAACACCATTCTGCTATTGTTTGCGAAATGATGCAGATATGTTGTGATATAGATATGTTGCGGAAAGATTTCAAGTAACCCGTCATTTCGTCATATTTTACTAGTAAAATGGGAACTAGGTTCAGTGATTTATTAACACATGTGGGAATGCAGTATACAAGGTACAAACAGAAAGCAAATATTTGATATGAGCAACTGTATTCCTCAGCAAAGGCTGAACCGTCTTAGCCAAGCTTTCATTTCTTCAAAGATAACTTCAGAAAGTCTGGAGGACTATTGCTCAAGACTACTGCTCACTTAAAATTATAAGAAAGTACAGTAATATACACTGATTTCTGGATAGGTGGAAAGCAAGTACAAAATATGTCAATTTATAGTATAATACTTACACCTGTAGAATAGTCGTAGGATCTCCTACTTCCCCTCCATCTCCAATCGTTAGCGTATCATAAGCAATCTCTAAGTCAAACTCTTCAAAGTTGATCTGGATGACCTAAAGTTGACATGCATGAAAAGACAAGCATATTTACATAAATGTGAGTTTTAAGTTATTCCAACACAGTCAAGTCAAGAAGTAACATATAACTTCATTGTTTTAAAGCAGGGCTATTGTTATGTTCAGAAATCTCAGCACCCAATAAGGAACGTGGCTATTGAGTCTGGTTAAACGTTCAGAGGTCACTGAGCTGTGTTTCCTAAAATGTAAGTTTGTACCAGTAAAACCTTTGGCTCAAAAATGTTGAATTTCACCTTGATGTGGTTATAATTGCATGTTTTTTTTTTTTTTTTTTGCGTGAGCTAAATCCTGCTACAAAAGGTTGCAGATCATATCTTGTCATGTTAAGACTTTTACCTGTGATCACATCAAAGTCATCTCTGTCTCTGAGTTATACCTGAGCATACTGTATATGAATCATTAGAATTCATTCATGCATCACACAATGAGGCATGATTTCATTCAGTATCGCACGATGAAGAGGTAAGACGTAAGTAACACCTCTGCTGTACACTTGAAGCGGTGAGTAGCAGCACACAGCTCAAAACTCTGATCAGGAATTATTAAACCAACACTTTCTGTTTCATCTAAGACCAGAGAGAACCACATTTGGCAAAAGAGAAGAGAGAATGGGGGGGAGGGTTGATAGAGAGAATGAAGAAGATGGAGGCAGATAGAAGAGGAGAGGACAGAGGAAGAGAGGAAATGGGGGTAATAATGAGCACATCTTTGACGCTAGCAAAGTACAGTGGTGGAATATTTCAAACTGAAATTCTGACTTGACCCTCAGGGGAAGACTGAAACCTCAATCTGCCTCCGCCCTCCTCTTCTTCTCTCCTTGTGAGGAATTTCCAGATTTCCTGAATGAATATTCTGCTGGAGCACTTCAAAGGCACCCAAAAGCATCACGCAGGTCTTATTTTCCTGTATGCTGGTATGTTAGCACTAAGAATATGTGCATGCATATTGGCACGCTCAATAACTCTGTATATTTAATCAGTTTGAGTAAGACGTCATCAATGCAGTTCTCGGTTTCCCTTCACTACACAATTTAAACACCAGAAACATGACACCACTACTGTGCATGTTGAATGGTACAGTTTATTCTCTGTGCAACTTTAGCCTATGAATTTATGAAAAGGGAGAGAGCATAACTGAGAACACTAAACAATGGCTACACCTTTGGTGTCACCTGATTTTAGTATATAGGGTTCACTTTTTTGCCACTTAATACTTGCATTACCGCTGCTGCCACAAGTTATCTTTGACTGACAACAACTAATACAGATATACCAAAATATAACCCCCAAAACTGGGAAAGCGTAACAGCACCATCACCCGATTTCACCGGAAATGAAATAAGCAAGAGTGTATACAAAGATGAAGCAACAATCTGCCCACTGCTCAAGGTGCTGACTCAGTCTTATCAGTATGTGAGGCAGCAGATTGGATTAAAGCATTACCTACAAACCTGTTAAAATCTCTCTGGAAAGCATGCACACAGACACACAGAAACAGACAGGCACAGGCTTTGTGGAGATTACTGTATCTATTGCTCTGATTACACAGTCACCATATTCACACACACTTATCGCCGTATTCTCATGAACTCAAAGCAGGTTCTTAGTACAACTGAGAAGTAACAGCCCAGTTCATGCTCGTACAGATTTTATAGAAAGAACACATCAGATCGTGCTTTTGCAAGGATAATCACGATGATCACACTACTTAAAAGTCCCGTTGTTTACTTTTAACTTTGCAAATGGTTGGTGACCTAGCTGCATGACTTTCCATTGTCATGACTGCGTGCAGGACACAGACTCAGAGACACAGGTTTTACACAGAGACCAACCGAACTGGAACAGAGGAAGCACAGAACCAAAACCTAAGAACTAGCTACTCTAAACAGAATAAACGAGAACGTAAGACAATAATAATAATGCTAAACACAAAACGCTGGGTCAAATGACCCAGGACCATGACATCCATAAGTGAAAAACTGTTCAAGAGCTTACAAACTTTATGGTACATTTATTTTTCTTTTGCATCTAAAGTGCGAATGCCATTCTAGTGCAGTGTTGAAAGTATAGACGATGTGGTACTGGGCACTGGAGACAATTAATTTGACAGCAACAAGTGTGGGTCTATTAAATGCAAATGGTGGAAAAATAATGGGAATGCTTTACAGATATATTTTCATTTTGAGCTGCATGATCAGAGATTACCAAAAGGGAAAAAATCTTGAAACTTACTAAGTAAAGCACCACAAAGAAACACATCTAAATGTGTATAGAGAAATTAAAGTGAGTGGGTTTCACTTGTTCAGTGCATGCCAGAAACAAGTGAAAATGAAATCTTAGTTGCAGTGCTCCACACACAACATCCACAGATTGATAGCTCATGAAGGAAGCTGGGAGCTGTCATTACTGTATTGTCTTTCAAACTATATTTCTGTGTGTGTGCCTCCAATTTTTATAGTACTTACAGTCAAAAAAAAAAAAGAATGATGAGAGTATACTACCAAATAATTGGTATAGTGAGTGGGTTTAAACAATCCTTCTATCCCAAATAGGAGAAATAACTATTAATCGGGCCAACAAGCCGATATAAAAACCTTCAAGGGCGTCAATATGCAGAAACGCTAGAAATATTGCCTTTTGGTGGCTTGCTTAGTTTGCTGTAGGTAACAAAGCTTTGCTTTCGGGAAATACCTCAATCCCAACTGTACTCTATAAGAAGTATTCCATTAAACGTGTTCTATTTTGTTGTATATGTCCTTTACATAATGCCCTAATGACACATCAGCACTATTCACACAGCATTAAACACAGCTAAGCCATAAGCACATTGCACTGAATCCATGCATGCACTTATGTTTATGCATCTATGAATGCACTAAAGTCAGCTTCGACTGGAACCTCATTAGTGGGAATGTGAGGGTCAGTGTTTATGTGTGTGTTCCTTTTTACTTCTAGTGTGCTCAGTTTGTGTTTATGATAGATGAAACTGAAAACTCCACATATTTCCCCTTCTTCTAATTGGTTGGTGTTCATGCAAACATCCATCTCTCTGTCGCTCCCTTTTCACTAGCTGTCTCTCCCGCTTTTCTCTCTTTCTCTCTACCACCCTCTCTATCTCTCTCTAATTGGCTGCTGCATGTCTTCCTTCTATCCGTCTATGGCTTTTAGCCAATGAGGCGACAGAATTGGATTTCTGCTTGATAAAGCACTTCCTTTGGTTGTCGTGGAGACAATGAGGTGAGGGAAGCTCCTCCCTACTCATACCATAAAAGATATCGAGATACTTTGAAGATGTAGTTACACTAGGAATATGTGAAACACCTGGTGAGTGACACAGTTGGTGATGTAAAGCAGGCATTGACAGGGCTGGGGAATAAAAGATTGCCTGTGACAGTATTACCATAAACCCTGATCAACATGCTCCCCTTGAATGTGCTTCTTCAGGATAAATTGTGCCATTATGATGAGACCTGGGATGCAGCTGATGAAGACTGATGGTTAAAGTCCGGCACTACTCAGTGTTTTGCCCCTTACTTATACTTTTTTCAGCTTGGACTGCCAGGTGCATCCTTTCCAGATACCAACAGGAACCAGTGGGAAAGGCTGTGCCTGCCCTTTACTGTTGCTATGCAACTACTGAACTATAGAAAGCATTAGAATCACAGTTCTCCTGTGATAAATGTTTAACATTTTTAACCTGAGCCCTTAAAAGTGCTATGCTGTTCATCCTGTCAGGAAGATGCAGAAGCATACCATTTTAATGACAGAAAACCAGTGGAGTGGTTTTTTTTTTCCTCTTTGCCTACTAGCTTCAGTGTATGTCTGATTTTTTTAAGCCTGCAGGGCATTTTTGAATTTAATGCCTACAGTATTAATGGAAAATCTACCTAAAACAATTCCTTCCTGTCTTTGAATTGAATGCCCTTGCATGCACTTCCTTTGTGTTTATCATAGGGGTGCTAACTAAATATTCATCATTGCAGCACTGCAGTAGTCATCTTGTATCCATGTGTTATGCATTAGACTGTGCATGCAAATGTGAATCGGGCCAGAGAAACCTAGCACACACTTTATAATGTAAAAGGCTCCTGTTTTAGGTGTGTGTCCAGCTGTCGTGAAAAGACTAAAACATAGCTAAGCACCTACAGTATGAGAAGAGTTTTATCGAATCTCCTGCATCATGACCAAATGATATTAAGAAAGGAGTGTTTTTATTTACTCAAAATCGCAGGATATGCTACTCAAGGAGAAGTAGAAACCAAATGATGGAGTAAATACAGGAGAAGAGAAGAGAAGTCTTGTAATGGGCATGCTGTCCTGCCATCCCCAAGGTTAAATGAGAACAGGAGAGAATGAATTGGCTCTAAAGGCTCATTCTGCCAAAACTAAATGAAGCAATAACATCAGAGAGCTGTAGAACCCCATTAACACTTAACCTGAGAGAGAGAGGGTGGTGTATAGGCAGAGAAGGAGAAGGATGGAGGGAATGGGGCTTGCAAAGATCGGGAGAGAAGAAGAGTGGGTGAGCTTTGGAAACTATGTCTCTTTACCTTCAGAGTATGAGAAGGCACCTCTGTAAGAATCTGTGTGAATTTGCGCAATGGAGAAAGAGATAGGAGAGCAACAGTGAGAAACAGATTTTTCCCCTCAAGTGCCCTCCTCCCTCGCTGTATTCTCTCTTTCTCAATAGTAATTTGATGGTTTCAGCTTGAGCTCTTTAATGAAGAATCTGGGTAATTCTGAGGACAGTGCCTCTGGGAGTTAAGAAGGAGGAGAGTGGGCAGTGTAAAAAAGAGACAAAGAGAAGGAAGAGGCAGGAAGAATGAGAGAACGAGTACAAGTTGAAACAGGGAGAGCTGTGTAGAAGTAATAAAAAAAGAGAGATTCTACTAGCTGTAGAGACAGGATGCGGGGACTATTCCCTTGTTTGCAACGTGCTATGCTGGCTACACCCTCTTGCTCTTATGAGTCTCAGACTGCCTCTCTTTTAAGGAGTTTGGGGTTCTGTTGTTGCCTTCCCTCATACTGAGATCAACCTACTACTGCCCTGTCTGCTAAGTTGCCCCTCGTTGCCACATCAGCTCCCTAATTGAGAACAGATTTTTACTGCCAGTACACCAGATCATCACTGCTCCCATTCTGTCACAGTCAGTTTTGCCCATTACCTGTTGTTTACCTGCCAGTTCCCAACTGTGTGCTTGCCTCTGCCACCTGCCCGACATATGTAAGCCTGCTTTTGGACTGGTAAATTACCTTTTACTCTACGAGATGCTTCTCTGGATATGCAATTTCCTGTTGTCACTAAACATCTGAAGCATGCAGAATGTGAATTCCTAAAGCAACGGGAACTTAGAAACACTAACTGAAATGTGCTCAACACCAACTGTGAGCGCAGTCTTAACTAGAGAATGTGACTGCAGTAATTGCAGATCAATATCCCGTGCAGTGTAGCAGTGTTTTTTACTTATTTGTTTTATTTAATTTTTAAAATAACATTTAAAGTAGATTATTACCAACTTCCTTGACAGTGAGATGCAGTATACATCCTGTTTTTTGTGAAAAAACACATCAAAATCTAATAGTCAAGATGTGATTGAAGCACAGACTTTCAGCTACTTTCAGTAGTACATTTTTAAAAAGAAAGAGTGCTGCTGCCCACTGGGCAACATTCAAATGCCTGAAAGACCAAAGAAGACAACTAAAGTAGATGACAGTAGAATTCTCTAAGCCTGTCCTTAGAAAAAAACAAAAACCCAAACTCTGTACGCTGTATATATGATTATAGAAAAAAAAACTGCGGAGAAGGAATGAAACAGCTAATAACAGAAAGCACGTCACAACACCCATCAAACATGGTGGAGGCTATATTATAGTCTGTTATATTATATTATAGCATAGCTGCTAGTGGTACATGCTATACTCTCTACTCAGATTAAGCCAAATGCTGCAAAAGTTACCAGACAGCGTTTCACCGTGCAAATGAATAATGACCCAAAGCAAACTGACTCAAAAGCATTCAAGGCAGAAGCTCTTGGGCTGATCTCAACCCAATAAAGCATGTTTTTCAGTTATTAAATACAAAACTGAAGGCAGAGAGATCTACAAACAAGCAGCAGTGGATGATTGCTGCAGTAAAGGTCTAGCAGAACATCTCATGAGAGAAAACACCACATCTGGTGATGTTCATGGGCTGTAAGCTTCACACAGCCACTGACTGCAAACGATTTTCATCCGAGTATTAAAATAATTCTTACATTTAAAATTTTGCTAGATTTTCCAATTAATTTTGAGACTCTGAAAATAGTGGACAATGTCTAATTTTGTCAGAACCCTTAAACTGAAGTCTGCACTTCAATCACATTTTGATTATTTGGTTTTATTTGGCAAAAAAGAAAAATCTAGACCTTACTTTTTAAAAAATTCTAAATGGCTTTAAAATTGATCTGCTGGATTAACCAACGCTATTATTATTGTTTTTATTTTCAAAATATACTTCAAAGCGGTGACAATGAAAAGCAACCACAGTAATCTGATAGCATTTAAAAAGTCTGACAAGATATTAATCCAAAACCAAGATAATTGAATAATTTGAATCCTATTAGCTTTACATGTACACACAATTCACCAAGGCAGATGAAAAGTAGATGAAGGTGAGAGAAGAGTTGTAGTCAGACAAGGATTTGTCAGGCCGATTCTTTCTCTCTTGCTTTGTATCGTTATCTGCACTTTAACAAATCCCTGCTGCATGTAATGTCTTAGACAAACTCAAAGACAGGCTGCTAAAGAAATATAACCACAGGTCCTAGTTTAAACCTTAGATGCAAAAACTATGGATAACTGGTAGTCTGCAATGTGAAGAAGTCAATTTTAGGCTTAGTTCATGTTTTAAAGATGAATATTCTCGTCAATAATAATAAAGCAAATAAGTTGTTTTCAGGATGAGATGCCACCAGTTTGTACTATAATCTAACCCACTCTGTTGCACTGACTTTGAAGGCTGTTCAGCTTGGAATCATTTCAATTGCTGTGCTCTGCAGTATTGTTATACAGTATTTATATCATAATGTTTATATTTCTTGGGCAAAATACTTTTTTTTTTTTACCAGGAATGTGGTCTGTGTGGTATACGTCTCGATGCACAATCATTGCGTTTGTTCTGAATGGATGTCCGTCTCTTCGTGGCATGTACTGTATAAATATATAATCCCCTGAAGGCCTCTCGTTTGATGTAGTGTCATTAAAAAAAACACGTGTACCATGTGGTGCTGTGTGGTCTGTGATTCAGTATGGCATATAGCACATATGATATAGTGGGAGAAAAGACGTTATATATGTTTAGGATGGTGCATGGCTTGTACGTGATGTGGCATGGAACACTACAATACATTACGAGGCATGGTCTGTAAAGCGTTTTGGGATAAATGGCTATAAAATGCCTTGCTGCTTTACTTCATCTTGTCTTCATTTAGGTTTACGTGTTTGGCGATATCCATTATCATTTATCATATAATAGATATACAATAATTTTCACACCTCTAACATGTCTCGCACGTTTACGCACACGCCTGAAACACAAAGGGTCCAAATGGCCTTAGTGTTGTAGCCTTCAACTGTCACCTACGCAGTATAGCCTTCAACAGAGAATGTATTGCTCTAGACCATAAACCAGAGGCCTTGGCCAGTGACAGAGAGCACAGTGTGCGAGAGCAGGGGCGAGAGAGAGAGACAGAAAGGTTCTGAGCGCCGACAAAGTGACTGCATGTGTGTGTGCCAGTCTAAAAAAAATATGCAGTGTGTGTTGGAGCAGTTATATATGCAAGTGTGCGTGTGCACACGCGTGTATGTGTTTGTTAGCCCCTATTGTGCTGACGCAGGTGTCGCCATTGACGACAGAGTGGTCACAACAGAGCCCCGAGTCGAATAAGGATGTGTGTCTGAATACCAATCAGATTTCTCGTGGGACATAAAGCGACCAATGGCAGATATCCATCTAACCTACAACCTATCGTCTGCCCCTTTGCGGGATTAACCAATCACACAGCATCAAATACGGACATGCTTTGACTGGCATATAATTTACAACACCTCCTACGTGAATTATTATCAACCCGTTTCAATTATGCAAAAATGCTTTGAAACCAACTTTGTAAATGCTTGTAAGAACTGCTGATTTATATCAATTAAAATTAAAGCGAATGCATGAAATTCAAATGGAGCGAATCCTTCAAGCTGGTTCAGGAAGGAAACTTGGGCTGTGCCGCTAGGCTGCCGTACTCGACATACTTCTGCATAGTGCTCATTCTTTACAGTAAGGCAGAATTTGATCTAACATGCACTTTCACTCCTGGCTGTGTTGGTGCTGCTGTTGCTTGTTTAACATTTCATAAGCCCCCATTACACCAAACCTATAACCTGGAGGTTTTAAGTTCCACTTTTGGAACTTGAAACCTCCAGGTCTTCCCCAAATTTAGCTTGGTTATGCAGAGAGAGAAAAATCACAGCATCAATACAAAGTATTACTTTTTTCACATAATAATAATGTATTCCAAGTGAGCTTGCTGACTTAAATTGCTTTATAATGAACTCTACAAATAGAAAGTAAGAACTATTTTACTTATTACTTTTTCTGTAACTACATGTACAGGCACTATGTCTCTATGGTTAAAGTGAGTTTGTGTACTACCAGTGATGCGTCGGTATATGTGTTTTGCAATTAATTGATCTATCTTCAGACTAAATTTGAATTTGAGAATTTGACAGCGATAGAATCAAAATGAAGACTTACCTTATTGGGATTTGAGGCAGTAATTATCCACACACACTGTGCGTTGTTCTCATATTGAATTGGGAAGTTGGGAGATGTAAAGGCTCCCGATGGCCCCTGAAGATTACTGCCACAAGTCTTCACTGTGGAGAGAAAACAAAACAAAAAACACAATGTCATTGTTTTAAAAGCAACTGAAGCATTAATATTGGTATTAGCAACAGTAATCGTAGGCTGTTGAGTCATCACACAACAAAAGAGTGACAATTAGCTTTATAATTAAACCATTTAGGTGATGTTTAGCCAGACATGTTCAGGATAGAGCCTGCAGCAAATGTGTAACGATTGTGGGTAACAGTTGAAGTTTAGAAGAGAACAATTAAAGTGACTTTAGCACAACTGAGAGATGCAAGGAAACAGTACTGTGACAGGAAGGAAAGAGAAGAGCAGAAAGGGGAAAGAAGAAATGAGTCAAGTGCAGACAGGTACAGAAAGAGGAACAGAAGGTCGCATAGATGGTATTGATATTGCCAGCAACATCTCCCTGGATATCAGTGCTTAATTGGAAGCTATTGGGTGTGAAATACCACAGGATTAGCTAGAACTGTAGTATTGAGTGAAAGATACAATCACCTGCAATTTGCTGAAAGTCAACAACTTCACTTTGCTACAGACGTTATAATTACAG
>VURO01049185.1:10985-27614 GCA_015108175.1 Pelvicachromis taeniatus | reverse complement strand
TCTCTGAGGATTTTTGAGTGTTTTTTTTTTTTTCTTCTTCCCAGTCTGTCATCCTTTCCTAATGTCTAGTGTCAGCAGAATATTACTAGAGGCAGAAATCAGCCTGGTGTGCTTATTTATTTCGGCTATAGAGCAAATAAAACCCGTGGTGTATTTTGATATTCAAATGCAAGGACTGATATTCAATTTAGAGGGAATAATAGTTTAGTGTGGTATAATAATCAGCTTATTTTTAAAGCATCAAGTAGACAACAGTGCGGCACTGTTCTCTTGATTACTAATTTCATTAGGATGATTAAATTACGAGTGGAAAAACATAATTCTATTTGTGTTATTTGGATGATGAATATAATATAAAAATAATTAACTTTGCATGTTGTGTTTTTTTTTTTCCATTTATGTGGTCTTGTATGTTTATACGTTTTGCTGCTCTAATTAGTCAACGGTCCCTTCATCTAAAGAAAGACTCTTTGCAATGAAGAACATTTCCCTTTTTAGCCTTTTTAACAAAGGTTAAAAAAATTTTGCAAGAAACTTAAATGCTTTTTTTTCTCAAGAACGCTCACAAACTCGATTAGTCTCACTGTTTTGAAATTAAAAGTCCCTTACAGCGTTGTTTTAAATTCTTTCACGTTTTTTATGTTCTGATCTGACTCTTGTTGCAACACAATTGCTGGTGAAAACTGATAAAAAGAAACCCAGAACTTTTCTCTTATCTTAACCCCAGCCAGACAACCCAATTAGGTGTGACAAACACTGGCCAAGTGATAATACTGCCCATTTCTGTTTTCACATAAACACCTTCCCACCCAGGCTGTCTGGGCTATCTGGCTAACATGTATGTACATGTGTAGTCTGTATCAACAAACCCAGCAGGTGGTTGGTGTGTGTCTCTGTGTGTGTGGATTTGTTAGAGTAGATACTTTGTTGCTTTGTTGGAGCGACTAATTTGACCATCTGGACTATTAACAGTACAACAGAGGGACTGGTTACAGTATCAGTTCTGTGTACACACAGACAAAAACACAAAGTCCACAAAAGTGAACCCGCAAACATATACATGCATGCACATATACAGTACCATATCTAAGGACGCACGCATGTGTATGTGGGCACAGACTGACACGCAGACAGACTTTATGCTTCACTGACGAGTTAAACCAGTTAGAGACGAGCAAATTAGCATCTGAACCAGTCAGAGCCAGACTAATTAACATACAGCACACATTCATCTGTGTCGAATCAAACCTCGACCGTGGCTCTCCAACCTGTCAAAAAAACTGATGGATCAGCGATGTGCCGAGCCACCACGCTGTGCCTGGCTCAGAACATCGTCTCCCCATCAGCTCATACAGTATTTAAGGCAATTACACACAGACGTACAATCACATAAACGCAAGCAAATAAAGAAAACGAGCAAAAAAATCAGAGATGTTTAAAAATTCATAATTACCAATCATGCAAACCACTTAACCAGAAACAAGGCCATCATCTTGGTGTTTTTGCACGGACTCTATTAGTCTCTTGCTCTCATATTAACACTTATGTGCACATCTTCTCATGTCCTTACAGGTGTGCAAAAACAATGCATGACTTTGAAACTTCATCTGCATATTTGTGAATGTGTTTAAGCTGGGTGGCAAACATAAAAGTAAATAACCATCAACACCATTATAGCACACATATAACTAACCTTCAAAGAGTTGCATAATGTATGTGCGTATGTGTGCGACGTGAGATGAGAAGACCAAATCGAGGCGCTATAGTAAAGAAGTGTGAAAGAAAGTTGGACTTATATAATAAATCTATATGTCAAGTTAAATGCTGAAAGGTGAAGCATCAGTTACTACGCTCTATCTGCTGGTAATAGCTCTGCTTTTTGTGCATATTAATACAATGTCGAAAGTTATAATTGTAGAAGAAAATGTAATCCATATATGTATTATAGTGGATGAAATAACAAAGGAATCATAGGAACTGTTACCGTGGTTCCCTTCAGGTTGCCTATTGTGTTAGTTTCCAAGGTGACTTATTCTCATATGTGGGCGTTTCAAGTCAGAAGAAACTATGGTTACCCACCAAAAAGTGCACTACATTAACAGGGAAGTTTTTATACTTATTATGATTATAATTATACTATATTATATTATATTATAATATACTTATTATATTATAATTATGAGTGCATCCTTGTTAATTTGGATAGATTCTAGATATAGACTGAAAAGAGTAATGGCAGGTTATTTTCCCGCCAAATGTAAAAGGTAATAGTTAATCACACTTCATGACATAATGCATTTTACAAAGTGCATAAATATGTGAAATTGTCTTGGGAGATTTTTTTTAGAAACCCAACAATGGGTTTGAGACCTCAATGATTCATTTATAAAGGTTTGCAGAGTGTGAGAGAAGAGAAGAGAAGAGAAGAGAAGAGAAGAGAAGAGAAGAGAAGAGAAGAGAAGAGAAGAGAAGAGAAGAGAAGAGAAGAGAAGAGAAGAGAAGAGGCAGGAGTGGGCAGTAAACAATATTAACTACAGCTGATTCACATTCCTTGAGCCTAAAGCGAGACCAAAACAAACCATGATTAAACTTATCAGAACAAGCAATGATTAACTATATCAAAGCAAGCAATGAAGAAGCGGGACAGCGTGACCAAAATGCATACACAAAATATCAAACAACAAAAACACGCAGCAGTCAAGCAGAACGCAAAAGCATGGTTCTCATAAAGGCTTTTCAACACGTTTGTGAGTTTAGAAAGGTCTCATCTTCACATCAGCAGTAAATTTCAGCATCATGTTTTTGTAAATTGTTGCAATTAAATGTCATTTTATAAATAAGAGACAACATTAATTTTGTATTACTAATAATTAGAAACACAAATGTGTTGAACATAATAGCCCTTATTAAGAGACAAACTTAACAAAAGTAAAACCAAATTAAAAAACAAACATAAAAAAAAAAGCCAGTCCAAGCTAACCAAGCCATTACAAGTTAGTTCATTAGCCAAAAGGGACATTAAGATGTGAACTCACATATTGAAAACTTGTTGCTGGAGTCTTTGCCAGGGAATAATTTAACGCCCCGCGATTTAAAATCTACTGATCGCTTCACTGCAGAGGAGAACAGAATACAGAAAAGAGAAGGAAAATCAGAACAGATTGGATAAAGTGGGGGAAAAAAAAAACTTTTGACCTAAAAAAAGGATTTTTTTTTCTTTCTTTTAAATGGCAGATTCTTCTCCCTCACAAAACTGAGAGAGAGAAGAGCAGAGCGGAAAAGAAAGTTACAAATGCAAAGTAAACTTGAAAAAATGGTGGAAACAGACTGCTAAAAGGACACAGAGAAGGCGAGAAGCCGAAAGGGGAAAGAAAGTTGGAGAAATGGGTTCAACAAAAGCACCATTCAGGAATTTTTTGTTCATAAGAAGCTTAATCTTTCTCTCTCTCTGTCACTCAGACACATACATCAGAAGTGAGGTTGTTTTGCCGGAAGCCCCATCATATTTTGAACAAAAGCTAGTAAAAGAAAATTGCAGCTTTAATCAAAAGGACAATGATGCAGCTCTGTAATCAAAGCATTCCGATAATGGCACGTTACAAAATAGATGGTTCCTTTAATCAGAGTAACTCCCAGACAAGAAGGAACAAACTGAGGGATCCCTGTCAGCATGAGCTCTGTTTTCTAACACTGGTGACATCATTCGATTGCAAGGTTGGCGATGCTGTGCATGTACACTGTTACAGTTTAGAACATATGATTACAAAGTATAGAAGCAGAATTAACGGGTTATTTAGTGATTTTATGAAGTAGCAACACAATGAAAACACTACAGTAATCTAATTTTGACCACATTCAGATGTGATGTTTTTTTCTTTCCTGTTCCACTTTGTTAAAATAAATGAACACATTATCACCATAAATAATGAAAACACAAATATATCTTGTCCTGAATGACAAAGTACAGTGACAAATCACTTTAATGAATGTCTGATAGAGCGGCTGACATATATTGCTGTCATTAAGACTTGAGTAATCCGCTGAAGGATGACAAATGGTGAATGAGTTGATGTTCAACAATTATCTGAATGCTACACTGTACAGCGATTACACACATATGCATATACTTCACTGGTATTATATTAAAAGCAGCTCTATTACATCATGTTTATTTTATGTCAGCAATAATCCTAATGTTATTCTCTATGTATATACATGATATCATGCATTAGTGATACATGTCTGTGTTGTCCATACTGACTTGTGTGCAACAGATGAATGCTCCAGGTGTGTATTATTGTGTTACCTTACCAGGAGGTCATCAAAGTGTGTGTATCCACGGCAAGGGTAAGAGATATCATTCCTTATTTACAATCAATGCTAAGCACTTAATCTTGAAATATGGATCATATGGTCAAGACATTCTCTAAGCAGGGCAAAAATAATACTGTATTGCATACCATTATGTAGCACCGTTATCACATTAACACATTATTATTATCAAGTCTAAACACCAGCAGACAAAAATATGGCATAGCTGAAATAGTTGTTTAACATAAACATATGCCTCACACAGGCCTGGAGACCAGTAGGTGACCCCCATGTAACCACTAGTTGCTAGGGAAAAGTATGTAGCTGGCAACTGGTTGGCAAGAGGTTGCTGGAGGAAAGACTTTTAAATTACTTATCAATAAGTCAACCTGATCACGAACAAATGCCTATTTTCCCTTACATTTCAGAACATTTTGTGCCATAAATTCTCTTATTAATGAGACTTCTCCAAGCAACTGATGTCTCAGAGCTGCTTAAGGCTGCCTCTGTGCACCACACATACATAAACAGAATGCAAAAACACTGACTTCACAGCAATCCACCTACACAAAGAGTTTCATTTATTATTCCTGACAGCAGATTCATAGCTATTTAAGATGGGGGGGTGGGAGGAGGTTCTTGATATCTGATATAAGAGCAGCTATCACTTAGATAAAAAGCATATTTTATAGTTTTTATTTATATAATATAATCAGCAGTGTTTTCATGAAACCCCCGCGCTTTCTAATATTTTAAAGTCATTTTTTTTTTTTTTAATAAATATTCTGGAACAACAGCTGTATTTTCGAACAAGGCTAGCAAGAAGCCACGATGAGAGTGACGTGAATACATTTTCCATTCCACTGCATACAGACATGACATCAAAGATTTAATGACTTTTTCTGACATCGGGTGGTGTATTTGATGCAGAAAAGTTATATAAACAGTATAAAACACAAAAGGAATAAGAAACAATAAAACTACAGAATTGGTCTTATTGCCTTCACATAAAACTAATGTTTAAAAATGTCCTGATTGTCATAAATTAAGAACATTAACTGGCAAACTCGTGCTGCTTTTGACAACCGGGGAAGTTGTGAAACAGATCAAAGTCTTACAATCAGGCTTGAAATGCATCCTCCTCGGTTTGGCAGCCGAATATGGGAGTCTGGGCCAAAAATAGTTAAAAGTCAAATTTGTTTTTGCCTGTGCAAATTCATTCACTATATCAAGCCCTGTTAATATGCATCATAAAACCTGTCCTGTGTGACTATGTATCAAAGCTAAATACGCCCATGTTAATATTCTAGCCTAAAAGCAGCAGCTCCACTGCAAACAACAGATGGAAGGGGCAGATGCATTTATGTAAACCATATTTACGAAGTAAAGTATTTCATATTAAGAAAACTATATTCAACAAGCAAAAGCACAACCAAGAGCTCAGCTTAAGTTTCACAGCAATAAATCAGATGCTACATATACAAAAAAGAAAAGAACCATCTTGTGTGGGTGTGATGTAGGCCTGATGCTTTTCCGACCCAAGTTAAAATCGTCTTTTTTTTATTCCTTGAGCAGAACAAAAATAAATACCAAAAGCTACAGCCACCTTGTTATCCAATGCAGAATCCAGATCAACGAGTCACCATTTTTTTTTAACATTACCAGTCTGTTTCCTACAGTAATGTCTGTTTTTCATACAGCAGTTCTTAAAACTGGTAGCGTGGAGCAGAGAGAGAGAGTCCCTGTGCCAATGACTTTGGACTAGATGCTCATCTCAAGTATTTTAATGTACCTGCATGGGAAAGCAAACATTTACCGTTGTCTAGACGGGCAGCTAAAAAACAGAAGAAGGTTTGACAGCATGGACGTATCTGTGTTATGTTTTTCTACTCAAAGGTTAATGTGAGGCTGACATGAGGAATTTTAAATGAAACTCACTGGATGAAAAGTCAAATGGGTGATGGAGACTCGATGTAGCTGACATGTACAAATGACTAATAAATACAAAGACCGGGTAGACAGAGCTTTTCAGTCTTTAGCGCCAAGGCTTTGAAATAGTCTCCAACTACGCCGTGCTGACTTTGAGGACTCCTTTAAAAAACAGTTCAAATCAGTTTTGTTGAACTTTGTTCAACTTTCTGTTGATGTCATTTTTACTAGTCACAGTTTTCTTTTCTGTATCTTGCATTTGTGTTGCTGTTAACTGTATTTTTAATTTAATTTTAATTTATTTATTTTTTTATTCTCTGTTGCTGTACAGTTCTTTGTGCCTGTGAAAAGCAGAGCAAATAAACTTTATGCTGCACGACAGGTTAAACTAGTACCCATTATAATTCAAACTTGTTAGATTTAATGATGCACTTTATAAGATTTTTAACTGCTGCATTTTCATATATGAAGATCATAATTTAATTCATATGTTTAATAACAATAGCAACAGTAAGCAAACTATTTGCCGTGTGCGTTAGCCTATATTAGCTAGGCACAAGGAAATAATGGAAATATTGATCTGGCAGAGTTGTTTGGCAATGCTTATTATATTCTTCTTCCTACACCTAGTTAATAATCATTTGAATATGAGCAATTAGGGAGTGTAATTAGAAGACGTGAATGATTATCAGTACTGTAGAATTGCTATTTTGTAACCACAGATGAGCAATACTATAACATCACCAAAATGTGTCTATGCAAACAACTCACATTAATTCAACAAAGTACATTCCTAGCTAGCCTTACAGTAATGGCCCCAGTGCTAACAGCCCTTTTGATACAGGAACGGCAGAACACCAACTCAATAATGAAAGCCAGCACTGGTAAAATGCAAGCTCCCACAATAATATAAAAGATGATTAAGGAGTAGTTCATAGATTTATGAGCTCATATGATCCCCCTGAGGCCAGCAGTGTCTCTGTACTCAGTTTGACTAATGGTTCTTAAGCTAAGGCTGACAAGAAAAAGGATTTGGGGATTTATTTACACAAAAACCAAATTGTACGCTTTACATGTGCTAAATGCTCTCCTCTTCCTTGGCTGTAATTATGCAGAGCACTTAGAATTTCAAGATGTGCGCACTTGATCACGGGCAGGTTTGAGACACTGCAAGAGTCATATCAAAGGTACCATGCAGTCAACAATATCAAATATGTCAACCTCCCTGAGGGGTATACTGTTTCACTGCTAGAGTTGACTAATGTTTCTGCACCATGGGTTGACTGGAGTTGCTTTTGTACTGATTGACTTATTTTGTTGTCATAGCACTGGCTGACTGATAATGCCGTCAGTTGTTCATTAAGAGCCAATCACAGCCCTGCAGACACAGAAACTCATGAATACGTAATGAAGAGAGATGATGAGGGGATGTGATTGGTGGGCTGTGCCCCGGGGAAGGAAACAGATTGCTCGTACCTGACACATGCATAGACAACAGGCAAACAGGCGTGCGCACAAACATATGCTTAAATCTAAGCAGACACGCAAACTGCCACGAGACATTGTCATACGACAGACAGATCTGTCAACTTAAGCTGGACACTTGTACAAACAGGAACGCACGCTGGTAAATCCAAAGACCAGAGAACAACAGCAATGACGAGAATCTACACACACGTGCACACGCAGCAACCAAACGCACATTTATACTCTTAGCATAAATACACACACAGGGGCACACACAGTGACACAAGTATTCTCAGCCAGGTGTTGAGGGTGTAAGGTTAGGCATTGAAGCACAGAGCCATGCAGAGAAGAATGTCAACTGAATACTTAATTAATGTAACTCTTCAATATTTGTTAAGCATCAACTATGCTTGAGGCCTTACTTTCCCTATTGGATTGGGACAGCTTTAATATAGAAAGACTGAACACAGGATCATAAAGACGTACAAAACAACAGCAAATAACGACGGGGAAATGCTGGTGAATTTCAGATAGCGCATATCTTGTGCTTTAACAACAAAACTAAACATTTCCAGTGAGCAAAAAGCCTATTGGAATTATGGTACTGTTTCTATGCAAGTAAACAGACTCTCTCTATGACACAGTACATACAGGAGGAGGCAGGGTAGCTCAAAATTCCTCATTCACTTTTACAGGCCGATTGGGGGCAGAGAGGCTAACCGCAAACCAAATAAATGACTATGGTAGATGGAGCCTTTGCAGAGTTTCCTCAGATTTAATTGGAATTGAACTGGTTACAATTACATTTTCACTCAAGCGGGATCCTGCTCAAATGGATTGCCTTTCTTTTATTTTCTGTGCTAAAAAACCTGTCACAGGTAGGGGTTGGACTTAAAATCCCAATAAAATGCAGAAACGGGAAGATTGTGTGACATTTTAATTATGCTGATGCAGGAGGTAAAAATGCTTTCTAAACATTAAAATTTTGGATGCAGAATCAGCCTATTGATTTAGAGGTGCTACCTAGAATTCAAACAGCATGACCAGGGAAGGTCAAAGAGAGCAGTCACGCAAACACTCTCCCTCCGTTATGTCTTGAGGATTCATCTTTATGGATTACTTGTGTTATACTTTAAACAAGCTAAACTGGCTAATTCCCAAAAACAGTTCCTGCAGACTACAAAGTGGGGTAGTCTCTTGTGTCTTGCCATTAACACAGGGGTCTTACTGTGACTGAAAGCTACAAAAGTTCAGAATTAGAGCTGATTAGAGCTTTTAAACCAAATTAACCTTCTTCAGACTTTACCGTGGCATCGTGGTTTGGCTCCAACAAATATCTCTAGTCTTGGTTAGGCATTTTCATTAGTCTCATTACTAAATAGAGCATCTCGAGGAACAAAGAGAATAAATACACCTAGCCATATTTTGGCAGAAGTGTATGGAAAGCCAGGTTGTCTGGAAGCCTTTTTATGATTGTTTGGAGTCTGTCATTACAAAAATTTGAAAATGCACCAATTAACAGTGTGATACCCCTGGACTCGTAGTCAATTTTATTCTGGCAAAACAGAAAGTACCCTGTGCAGTGATGAAAAGAGAGGGAGAAAAAAAGACTGAAATTCAGAATCAGGGCAGATGCAGGCATGTCAAAGCAAAATTAGCAGGAAAAAAGTCATGTATGTAACACTTTTAATGGTATGGTCTGGACTCTCAGATCACCTTCCCCGTGAATCAGACCCTTTTAGAAATAATTAGCTTCACCTCTGTTTTGTGTGTGTGCCTACCCATTTTCCTAATATAGTGAACACATTTTCTTGTATGTTTAAGATATTTTAAAACGGAAGATTTTACAGCATTGTCAGGATCCCTCCACCCTCGCTTTCTGAAATGTTAATGCTCATTAATAATGCTCAGGCATTGCTTCTCACTGTTCAGACTGAAATTTGTACAGTAAATGGAAAACCTGGCAAGTATTCAATTCACTCGATGGCTTGCCGACAGGCTTGTGATTGGCTGACCGCTGACTATATTAAAAATCTGATTGACTGGATATGGATAACTTTGTGAATTACAATTAGTCTACATGAATCTAGCTAGTTTCTATATTGTGAAAATATAGATTCCTATTTGTTTCTATGGGCTTGGGGGGAAAACCGGCTAACTGAAGGTCTGTCAGGACTCATAGAAGTCATAAAATGTTGATTTTCAGTCAATTTATTGAAAATAGACTAAACAGAACTGCTTTGGCTGAAAAGCCAGTAACAGTAGGTAGTCTACTTTCCTTCATTTTCTTAATGTGTCTGTCACACTTGTCATACAGAGGGCTTTTGAATGAATGAAGACAAAATACATTCACCTGTTTACTGGTGAGACAACATGAAGAGTGGGTGAGTCAGGAGTATGTACTATTTTGCTGGCTGCTTTCCTTTTCTTGCATGTCAACTCCGTTGCTTTGTATAGATTGCCTTGGAGTAGCTCGGTACTCCAAGGCAATCGTTTGAATGGATTATTGAAGCATGTAAATAAATGATCAAATGCAGCTGTACCTGGAAGCTGGATCGTTTGTTTTTCTAGGAGTGAGCCAACTGTGCAGTCCCCTAGCTTAGCCTCTCAGTGGCTGAAATGGCACAAAGTCATTATGGCATCTATTTTGCATATTAGCAAGAAATAAACAAAAACAAAATCTAATCAAATAAAAACCAATAAATGAATAAGAAAAAGCAAAATAACAAACAAGAAATCTTGGCTTCTCTATGCCATGGTGAGTTGGTACACAGTACAAATAGGAATGTATAATAAAATTATAAAACATGTAGGTTGATGGAGAGGTGTGCAGTGAGTGAGTGCTATTAATTGCAAAGGTTTATTAGGCTGTGTTAATAACTCTGTCGGCTGGCATTTGGGAATCCTCAACACCCCACCTATGATGTGTAGAAATTCAACAGAGAGAGATGTTTAATGATTTTAGCAAAAGTGCAAATTTCACCAGAAATACGAATGCTCTCCTACTGTATGTTCTTTAAACTAAGGTAGGTGACTTCTGAGCAAACATGTACCTGTGGCTAATGTAAGCAAGCCTGCTGAGAAAAGGCAACATTTAGAATAGATGACTTTCCGAGTAACAGGGATCACATTTTTCCTATTTTGGTAGAGGAAAAACTCTTTAACTTACTTGTGGCAAGGTAATATGAGGTGGACTAGTCTGTTAACTGAGTGGAGAGTCATTGTGTTACTAAGTTCTGTTAACTGTGGTACTGTCCAGACTAGTCCCTGCTGGTCACGCTTTCATTGCGCACGCCGTAGTTGAGGATGAGGACCCAGAAGCAGACAGAGATGAGGAGTTGAGGAGTGCAGGTTTTAACAGAAAACAAGCCTTTATTCTGGCTGATGACAGGAATGCAAAACAAAAGGCAGGCACAAAAGCAAAACTAACCTAAACTGGGCAAAACTAGAAACTAAGGCAGACTATGAGACACTATGGAAAACTGTGGTGGGTTTAACAGACGTCCTGACAAGAACTCAAAGACAAACACAGACTTAAATGCACCGGAGATAACAAGAGGGATGGGGAACAGGTGAGAACACAGCAGGGACAAATCAGGGCCGACGAGACTAAGGAAGCCAAACTAGACACATTGACATGAGACAGGACCTTCAAAGTAAAACAGGAAACACCAACAAAGACACAGATACAGAGGCTCGGGCTTTACATAGGGAACTGACAATGAAGGGACACCAAGGTAGGGATAACAGAACATAGAAACAGAGGGAGCACAAGGAAACACGATGGCTAGGGACCTGAAACCATACATAAAAATAACAACAACCTAAAACGCTGGGTAACTGACCCAGGACCATGACACAAACTGTAATTGCAGACTTTAGCAAATCTCCTCACATTTTATCACCACCTATTATGACTTATAACCCGGTTAAGTTATAACCGGAGCCAACTGTGCTCCGGTTATAACTTAACATTTTGTTTACATTTTACATTTTGGTTTTGATTACCAAAATGTAAACTTGTTGCTCGTTCTATATTCTGGACACTGGATATTAGTGTGTTTCCAACTGTATTACTGTTTACCGTGATTTCATAAATGTAAATAGAAATCAATTATTTACAAACCAACTACAAGACCCTTATAATCATGCTGCTTCAAATCTAAATCAGTAGCAATGTGACAAACACAGTGGATTTTTTTTTGAAAAGCTTCACATCCTACAGTCCACAGCAGATGACAAAAGTATCAACGTTGGACACTTTAGCATTCCAAGCAAATCAGATTAAGACACTTACTGTATATAGTAAGTGAGAGTCCCAAGATGACGTGACTTGAATGCACTTAGAGTACTTCCCATAATGGGGAAAAAAAAGCCATTAAATTCGATGTTGTCTTCTGAAGAACAAAAGTCCTACATTCGGATTGTATAGCATGTTAAAAACAAATACCAAAATCACAAATTAGTGTTCTTTATTACAAGAACTAAATCTCTAAATGCAGTTTGGTCCTGAGGTGAATAGCATTCACATTTACCCAGGAATGCTGTCATAGTTGAATAATTACCGAAGTTCAATTAAACATGCTAATGGATCTTAATGTGCTTGTATTTAGCTGTGAAGGAGACAGTCAGGAGCACACAGATAAACCATGACATAAGCTGTTTTCACTCAGGCACATGCAGCTATGAGCTCTTCTTGACAGTACAGAATGTAACCGTATGAGAAAACAGACATTTAGACTAAATTTGGTTGGATATCACATTGTCTGTATTGAAAGTTGATGCCGGGTGTTGTACCTCATTCATGCTTTTCCAAGGCCCAAAGTATTTCCTGCTTTGAACTACATGACAAGGACAATTGCAAATGATAGCCCAAATGTGTAAATACTAAATAGAATGAAAAAAAATATTATATTAAAGTAAGAACCTATAAAAAAAATGCAAATAATTTTAATCGAAGTGATTTCTCCCTGTAACACGAACACTCTCTACTGAGAGATATGTGAAATGAAATGGTTCATTCCTTTAATTTAGGTCTATCAACATAAAGCCTATGGCATGTTTCAAAACCTTGCCACTGTGAATCATTCTGAAGCATCAATTAAGCATTTAAATGGGTAATTAACTTTGTGCATTTGGTTAAGCCATGCACTGGAGCTGCAGGCTTTGCGTCTTTAAATACACTAATTTATGAATGGGCTTTTCCAGTGTCCAAGAACCATGAACAAAGCTATACACATACACACATACACAAATAACACACACACACACATACAATCAAGCACACATGCACTCACTCACACATACAATAACCAGTTATGGCATGATGATATAAAATATTCCTAATTTTAATATTTATACATATTTGAGATTTAGCCTCGCTGTAATTCCAACCGTTTCCCCTTAAACCTCCAATTCCCCACGGCTCTGTTTCTCTTCTACTTCCCAATTTATTTTAATGCCATCTCTGGATATCCTTACTGTTTTACCATCCTCATTCTCTGACTTCCCTTTTCTTCCTTTGTAATGTTTCTTGTTGTTGCTGCTTCTCTAACCCTTCTGCCCCCTTTTCTGCAAAGTTGGATATAAATCATTAGCAGATTATTATTAATTCAGAACCTCATCATTTGGCCGCAGCAGAAGGAGAAGGCTTCTATGAGCAGAGTCTCTGACCTTACAGACAGACAAACATTCTGTCCAACTGGCTGGGGGCACCCAGAGCCAAATGAGGACCTCTGAGGTCTCATAGCAGAGTCTTGTAAACTAAACAAAACCCTGCAAAAGCATATTTGTTGATTAAGTCGTTTAGTGTAATGTTGAACTGCTTTCATACTGTGTTTGCCACTACACTAAACTAACCCTGCCCAAGGGCCTCATAAGATTTTTGTAGACCTGAAAAATATCTCACTTTGAAAGCTCTGCAGAGTTAAGTACAAAGACAAGAAATACAATAGCATAAAAATATGAGTTGCTAACCACCCCAGGAGTAAATTTAACAACAGTAGAGAAAAATAAATGCAGGAAAACAGAATACACAAAAATATAAACATACAAGAAACAAAACGAAATAGCTGAATCAAATAATCTTCTACAATCAAGTATTCCAGTGATGTGCATACATATTTTTGCAAGTGCTTCCACAAGATTGCAATCCAACTGGAGGTCATCACTAGTTTAGCATTGCCAATCGTTGCCTTTGGCAATGTTGCATTCTCAATATTGGCCTATCTTCTATTTTCTAGGGAATAGCAAAACAAATTTAATATACAGAGTAGATAATATGATCAATGCTTTTTCATTTATTTCTACATGGAGAAATACTATACTCTATTTCAAAAAGCCACGTCATGTAGTGTCTCATGTAGATATCCTGTGAAGCTAATCTGACGGTGCTTTAGTGACTTTAGGCGACTTAACATTTTCAGCCACCTGTCCTTCTGCTAATATGTTAGAAGCAACACAGTAATGGGTATGACTGGCAGCTGACAGAGAGTAGCCAATCAATCATAATCTTGTTAAAAAAGTCCACTAATTAATCAACTCACTTATCACACTGACACCCCTCATTAACATGTTGATTAACCTTTTCAACTAATTAGGATCAATTAAGCCAATTATAAGTAAATCTCAAGTGGAGTGGTCAGGTTGTCAATCAGTCAGTCAAGTAATATGGAAAGAAAACCGATGGATAAGAACAGGAAAAGAGATGATTCGAGAAGAAACGTGGCAAAAAAAGATCTTTTACAAAGAAGAATGAGAAAGAGAGACATATTCAAGAAAGGGGTGATAATCACTTGTACTTAAAATGTTAAATTCTCCATTGTATACCTTGTTATACAATACTTTTGTAATTTAAGAATTTTTAGCTAAATCTTAATGTCTGTTTAAAAATAACATTGTTTTTGGCATTAAACCATGTTTGTATTGTTGACTGAGAGGAGGGGTGGTGGGTGGAGGGGATGCATAACATTCAATAAGCTTCCTGGGCTGGATTCAACTCCAGGACGACCCACAGTTTGTACAAAATCACATACATGCCCTCACCTCTGGCCCACGGTATTAACCATTTTAAAACTCAAATACAAGCCACATTTGCAGTAAACTATCATCTGGGGTCATATGTGGCTTAATGAGCTCATCATACCCACAGATTGTGGATTAATTAAAAATTCAGTTTCACTTTTCTCAGTTTAGTTGGCCAGCTGTTAGTTGGGTCTTGCAAAGCTTGCAAGTGACCAATACACTACATCAGCCGTCAAGTCAAGCGTGCTGCAGGCCCCTTAAAAACCACAAAGTCCCACGGGGCCCACTCAATCCTAAATGAAATCTTCACTGTAATGAAAACATAAGAGAAATTGATGGATTTTCTTTGAAAATTGTATTAAAACAATCATAAACAACACAAGCTGTTGGCTATAAATCGCTAATTATATAATAATAACTTCATAATGAGTAATTGTAATGTGTAATTTCACAAAATAACCACCTCCTATGATGAATTTTGCAAAAAATTTTTTTAATATAGATAAATAATTTATATAAGGATGTCACTTAAAATAGATGCGCGTAATTTCAAACAGAACTACTTGCAGTACTGTCACAGCCCACCAGGGGGCCCAAGCCTACAATTTGGTAGTTGTCAGGAATTTGAAAACATTTGTTTTCTTAGATTTAATGTCCAAAAGTAAAGGAGGAGTAAATTATTCAATCACTTGGCAGTAAAAGCTGAAATGAATTACGATCCTGTATTAATTCTGAAGAAAACACAGTAAAATCCATTCAGCAGCCACCTGTAGGCACACATATGCATCTACTTTATATTAATCATGCTTTGAGCTGATTTAATTAATTTTACATTACAACCTTTTAACCAAGAGTCCTACACTGAGCTGGCTTATGTCACTCTCCAAACACTCACCCCTAATTTTGCTAAACGTCATGCCAGCCCAGGAAGCGTGCAAAGGGAGACCAGAAGAAACTCTACATTATCCAAAAAAAAGACAAATACCCGTTCAAAAGCATTCAGAAGGTCACCGGGACTGCTATTCAGAGAAACCGCTGTGTTTATCAGTGTGTCTGAAAAATACACTGTTGACTGTGAAAAAACTGTGACAAAAATAGTGGGAGAGAAGCGAGGCACACACAAAGAAGTCCTGTGAAAACACATTCACATTGCGTCACTGAGTGCGTACGAGTGTGTCATTTCAGACACATGCTGATTTTTTTTTTTTGTGCATTCTCGCGGCATGAGCGCAAACACTGTTTTTCCTCGACAAACAAACTCTACAAACACGATCCAGTTACCACATGGAAGCAAGCGCTACTCCTGAGAGCTGGCATTTTGGTTCAGTGCACACCTTCTCTTTTCTTGCGTGAGTGTGCTTGGTATTTTGGGGGCTTGTTCTCAACTTGACTAGGCAGTGTGTCAGTAATAATCCAGTGTCAAACATGACCAAGATTTATGCGTGCGCTGGCTGCCCACTCAGATCAGGCCAATGACGCACGGACAAACTACAATGCCAAAGTGCGATTAGCTTAAACTAGTTAAACTTTGGATATAAAACATGTAAATAGAAAAAAAACATACGTAAAATATGTAAATATCACAAAATACAATTAATTTTCTCAACATTATGGTTGAAATATCTTAGGATTAAATTGAAACCAAATTGAAAGCAGTATAGTTTTGTACTTGTGCCACATGTGCACAAATAATGCTAAAATACCAAAGTCTGTGTATCTTTTGATGCCGAATGGACTCTTTTGAAAATGGACCAACAATTTGAATGCACAAAACACCTTTTTTTTGTAAATGTAGAAGGGGTAAGCCAAGACTACAACAGAAGGCTGGAAAGTAAGGAAAGTAATTTTAAATTTAAAAAAAGAAGAGAAAAACTATCTACTCCAAACTACGTGTGCAGT
>VURO01049184.1:40256-51427 GCA_015108175.1 Pelvicachromis taeniatus | reverse complement strand
CAAATGCACACAAACAAAAATACACATGCACACACACACACGTTTCATGAGCATTACCGTGGGTTAAATGGTCATGATTGAATGTACATACGTACGTATATGTACATATACGTACATATACGTACGTACGTATATGTATGTATATACGTACATACGTACATACATATGTACGTACATACGTACGTACATACGTACGTACATACGTACGTACATATGTATGTACGTACATATGTATGTACGTGTATATATATATACATACATACATACATACATACATATATGTAGATATATATATGAATAACTGCCAGCAATGAACACCAGTAAAGACGAAATAAGATGAAGAAAATTAGTAAACTGCCCGTCCCCCCGAAAAAAGTGCTGACAAGTAAAAGTTAGTTTCCTCTCTTACATACTTTCTGTCACTTCGCTCCCTCATTCCTTGCCTGCTGCTCCTCAAAATAACTCCTTCCATTCCCACTTTTGTAATTACTTTTGGTCTCCCTCATCATCCTGCCTTGATTGCTGTCATTTATCAAAATGTCGCACAATCTTTACCCCATTTGTCTTTTTTCCCCCCTCTGCTCTCCTTTTCCTCCTTCTGCCCCCTAACTCACCTTTTTTCATACTTTTCTTTCCTCATTTCTTTTCTTCCAAACTTCAAGCCCCAAAAGAAAAACAAGAAAGGGAAGATAAATATATGTTTTGACCGCCCTGCTGTAATGTGACTCACTCGCTCTTCTGCCGACTCTATTTCTGTGCCGGTTCCCTCTGTTCCACCTCGCTCTGGTTTTGTTTTGTCTCTCGCTGTTCACGTCTTCCCTCAGCCTTCCGTGTCAGCTCATAACCACCGCTCTGTCTATCACAGCATGCCTCCTTCATCATCACCCTCTGCTCCCTCTCCTACAGGCTCTCCACTTCCTGTTGCGGCCCATCAAAAGAAACCGTGTAAACACCTGAGTTTCTGTCAGCTCAGCTGGTGTGAGGTAAAAGCACTTCCAGAACATTTGAAACAATAAACATGCAGACGTGAATGTAGATAAGAAGTCCTTTCCTAAGCCGAAAGCTAGGTAAAGAGCCTTCGTCTTCATCATCCTGAGCATGTTCCCATCCTCATTCCTACAGCAAGAGAAAATGCTTCCACCTCCTCAGCTTTTCTATTCCTTTGTCTTTCTAAGATGTCTTTTCTGTACTCAAAGCCCTAACAAATAATAACAATGCCACGCCGATGAGTCCTGTGAAGTTCAACCTATTTCTCTCTTGCTTAAGGAAACCACTTGTGTTCCTAGTGGTGTGACGTCAAAGCATAAAGTAGAATTGCTGATTGAATGACACACAGAAGGGCTTCTGTTTTTGAGCCACAGATTTGTTTTATTTTCTGGGGTTTTAATGTATGGTTGGACGATCAATAGATCCTCGGCTACATCTTTGTTTTTTTTTTCCAGGGATGTCAGATCTAACAATGTCAGAGGCTTCAGCACACAGTTTACATGGAAAAGGACTTAGAAATCACCTTCAACTAAAACATGGACAATACTAGTACGAAATTTGTGTCATACATGGTTTTTGTTGTTTTTTTTATTTTTCTGTCTCATTTTGTGAAGGAGGACATGGAGAGGTTTGACGTAATAGTGCTTCTAAGATGCTAGAAGCAGGGCAAGATGGAGGCAGGTGATGCACTGTGGTGAGCTCTAAAGAGGAAAGCCAAAAGTTGTAGTAGTGACTGAAGTGTAATTCAATAAAATTACTTTGAAGACTTTTGAACTTATTTCACATTCTGTAATATTGCTGAATACAGTTGTTGCTGCTTCTGCAAGCCACTCTGCAACCCACCTGCATGTCATCTCCTCCATTTCATGCCATTCCACACTTACTCAGTGTGATATCTGTTACGTCTAATGTCTGTTCTGTGAGGCATCGGTGTTAATTTTGTTGAGCATTAATTTTTGTTCATCATCAACTACCTTTTTTCCGCTCAACGAAAACAAGATGGTAACTAAATATAAACTAAGGCACGAGGACAAAGCCCATGATTACATTTACTGACACTTTCATCAACAAAAAGAAACAAACAAAAAACATAAAATTAAAATATCCTGGACAGACAAGATTATATGCACATATCTGATTTGATCAGGTATAACTTTTCTTTTTTTGAAATGTCTTTTAAAGTTTTTCTTTGCAAATTGGCTTCTTTTCCACTCATTTTCAGTCCAGTCCTATAGACTTTTGCCATTGGCAGAGGATTAAAAAGCATAAAAAAAAAAAGGACCCAACTCCACAGATGAACCAGTGTTGTGTCTACACATAACAGACAACAGATTTTAAACTGTGTGACACTTTGTTGCTAGCAGCCTGTTACAAAAACACACCATTTGTTCAAACTGGTTTAGTTGAACCCATTAAAAAAGACAAAGATAACAAAGTCTGACAGGAATAAAAAATTGTATTTTTGTACCATCAACGGTGTGGATAAACTAGAGGAAAAACGAAGTGGCAGACCTAAAAACTGTCTGCAGCAGGTGAAAAATATCTCAATGTTTTTGTGCTGCACATAACTGACATTAGCAATGAAAGTATTTTAAATTGTATCTTTAGGCAGTCTGTTACCAGCAGCCCGGCACACAAACAGATAATTTGTTACCTTTTCTCTTGTTGAATCTACAGTAAATGGTAAAGATAACACTGTTTGACAGGCATGAAATTGTATTTTTGTACCAACAAGGTGATGCATGTGTACACGTTTCAATAATTTGCTGCACCCATTTCTCATTTACCATGGAAAATATATTAAAATCAGGAGTAGTAGTAGTACTTTAATACTTATGCTTAGTTTTATCAGGTGCAAATCATCTCAAAAAGCTCAAAGAAATTCAAAATGAAACAACAGCTCTCAGGTCTCAGGGGTCTCGACACGGTTTAACTCGCTCCAGGAATTTACCCAAACTCTCAGTTATTCAAATATTAATTCACTGGGTGGGTATTCCCTTTTTAGTGGAAATGTCAACTTGACTTCCTTAGTTCGAATCACTGTTGAGAAGTGTGTATGCCGTCGACTGAAGCTTCAAACTATTTACTAATGACTCCCACAAAAATGATCACCCTTCCATAAAAACAGCATTCAACACAGAACCGTCAGTCTGATGATAGCGACTACATTTTCTGAAAGACTCGTCTCCGTCTCCATTTAGCCATACTGCATCTTTACTGCCCAGTAATTTATGCTCGAACACAATGCTTAATGTTACTGCAGCGTTGCAGATGTTTTGGTCGGCTGCTTCTTGTTTGTAGCTCTCTACACTAATGATAGCTCCATCACCATCCCTCTCTCCCCCCCCCCCTGTTCTCTCTCTCTTGTTTCTCTGCAGCAGCAAAAGAAGAAAGTGAATAATTTGGGCTGTTTTGGAAAGCCTCCAAGCTTTCCCTCTCTCCCTCACTGTGTCAGCAGTGTTGGATGGATTAAAGCACACACACAGACACACACACACACACACACACACACACAGGGGGATGCCAAGAACCACGGTGAAGAATAACTGATTTAAGGTGTATCATTCACAGCAGCCACTTCCCTTCTTCCTCTGACTTCATCCCATCTTCCCATCATCTCCATCAATTCTTTTCTTCTCTTTTGTTTTTGTTCTTCCTGTAATCGACTCTTTCCTCTTCAGGTTATGCCCTTCTGCCATTCCTCTCCTCTCGTAACTATACAAGCAATTATCAAAACTTTGTAACATATAAATTAACAAATAAGTGAAGTTCATCTGAGTAAAGACCTATCAATTACAGGTATAATTAATTGACACCACCAGCAGCAGCAGCAGCGATTTGTCTCAATTTAAGCTACTGTGACAGGTTTTGATTTATCATAATTCTTAGATTATTCTCATCGTTCATTCTCAACCAGAGCCGATTCCATTTTTCTACTCATTAAATTAGCACAAACGCTCAGCAGCAATGTTAACCGCCTCTAAACAAATGATGTAAAAGTTCACAGAAACAAAGTTCTGTTAAATAAGTTGCTGAAAGTTTCGTTTATCAAGTCGAAGTTGAATACAGCTGAAAATGTATCACCATAGAATACTGTTAAAAAGTCTGAGTTTAGCATTTCCAGCATTATATTAGAGGACATGCAGTAGTACTTGAAGCACTTTTACAGTATTTTTAATTGTGGTAAGACAGAGAGAAAAAAGCTTCTTTATTGGGCGAATGCTTTTAAGCATTCAACCTATTGAGTTCCTGTTTCTCTTTATTATTATTATTATTATTATTATTATTATTATTATTATTCTAGTTGTAACTACATAGCCATTAATTCTCAGGGATATGGTCTTAATATTTATAATACATCAACAATAAACTATATAATCAGTTGCTATATATTAACAATGTTACAACTACAATACTGAGTGTGAGCCAAACTGGGACTTGATTAGGATCAGACAAAAATGGGATAAAAAAAATCAGGTTAGCATCTGACAGGAAGTGGAAGGTACTTGCACCATCAGAACCTGAGTCAGTGTCACTGCAGCATGTCTGTGTTTGTGTGTCGAATTAAAAGGAGGGCAGTGGTTTAACCAGGGAGGTTTAATCAATACAAGCACATTTGCGTCTCTATACGTGGTTAAGTGTAAACATCCATCTGTTGGTCTTGTCACTACAGCCAACGATACATGTACACAGACTTTCCCTTTAAAAGGCAGCCTTAATTATTAAAGGTGTTTGAAGGGATGCTTTTAAAGGCTCAGTACGTATAATCTACGCATGACTAATACAGCGTGGTCTAAACACAGATGTGCTCAGTTTTTTACCGACGTTCATCTTTTTTTTTTTGCTGCAAAAACACAGAAAGACCATAGGTCTGCACAAACCTGCATGAGATTGTACTGGATTAAAAAACAATGACAGTTACCCACACAACTGAAATCATCAACTTAAGTATAAACAAACTAATATTGACCCACTCATTACACAACACACAATTCAAACATCTACTTTCCCCTACTTTACATTAAATATATGTTCAGCAAAAGCTGGTTAGTGACAGTTTAAGAACTCACTGTAATGTAACTTCTGTTTAACAGCCCAGGGAGTCTCTTTTACGTGAATAGTGCTGCGCATTTCTAGGCATGGACTTGTATCGTGAATCAGTGACTCTCACTCGCCATCAAGGGAGATCGTAGTAAGCCAAACCACTAGTTGGTTTGGCTTACTTCATTATTTTTTTTTTTTACACAAGTTATCACACTACACTGTATTCTAAATGAGACACTTAAATACGGGTGATATAATTTTAAACAAGTTGCATTGACCCTGTCTTTGGAGTTAGACTTCTGTCTTTCATCGGCCTAACAAACGGGCCACAACAGTGTTTTTCAAATAGTATAAATGGTTGGTTCTCACTGACTTGATCAGGTTGTTAAGTTTTTGTTTAGTAGCAGAAGGCCAACTTTTGATCTGTCTTCATTTTAAGTCTTCACCTTTTACAAGCTTATTCTTATGACTTTTTGTGATTTTGTGATTTCCTTTTTTGGGCGGGGGGGTAAAATAAAAATCTGTTTTCCAAAGTGCACACCTGTTGCTGTTTGTTCTTTGACTGCTGGCTCCCTCAATACCAAAATAATCGTACACCGAGTTCGGCAACAACCACAGGACTATCATCTGTTAATAAAACAAATTTACTGTTGTGGTCGATTTTGCATTTGCTTTATTTTATTATTGGACATGTGGTGGTACTCAGAGTTTCTTCTGCAGTTATGCAAATGAAGTGTTCAGTCTCCAGTATTGCACTTCCCTTTAAAATGTTATGATCCCAGTGACTATGACCACTATAAGCTGGTATCACACATGCACTGCAGACTGGAACTTTTGTAGACATTACTGGATGGAGTTGCACGTGACAAAGCACATGTCTCATGTCTCAAATCTGAGCTGTTATTAAGCTCCAGTGTCCCCAGTACAAAGTCCGCATTATGTCCGATTGAGCAGATTTGAGAACACCAGTAACAGTAATAGATGAATTTAAAGCTCTTTATGTATTCTGTCTCCCACGCAGCCTCTTGATTTGTATATCTTAAATATGGGAGGGTGGGGCGCACACCCCCAGAATCCCACCTGTAATCTACGCCTATGCCCATCTGCCTTTCTAGTTTGTTAAACTTTTAATCCTACATTTTTTTTCCACTCTTTGCACCTCTACATTTATTCCTTCTCCTCACACCCACTTTACTCGACCCTCCTCTGTTTTGCCTCTCTTCTTCCAGCCGTTCACACTTTTTCCCTCATTTATCAGCTGCTACCCGCCGTGCTTTGCAAAGGTGTTGTGAAGGGTATCCGCCACTTTCCTACACCTCTCCGCCAGCCAGCTGGACACAGTTCATTAAGTCCCGTGTGTTAAACAGCCAATCGGAGAATTTATTTGCCGTTTAAATGCCCTCAGCATGATGATAAGTAGCCTGTGGCAAGCCTGTGTGTGTCTGTTAGTGCGCGTGTGCACAATTTACCCATTAAGTTGGAACCAGTGAGTTGAAACCCAGAGTCACATTGCTGTTACGCAACTCCTCACACTTCAAAATTTAATGCACTCTGTCTCCCCCAGCCACCCCCATCTCCCAGTCTCCTTCTGTTCGCTTTATCAGAGGAAAAGTTGGAAGTTTGATCAATAACCACGACCACGTCTACAGGGAGAAGACAGGAACGAAGACAAAAGAGGAGGAAAAGGGATGATACGAAGAAGACAAGGAGTGGAGAGGTGTGGAAAGAGGCAAAGAGTACAGGAGCTCTGAGATTATCATCTTTGCTTCTCTGTTGCTTAAGAGAATGAAAGGAACTGAGAGAAAAATGATAGATAACAAGAGGAGAAAGTGGAGAAAAATGCAAGGGCAAGGAGGAAAACAGGACAAAAAAAAAAGGGAGAAAAAGAAAAGAGAAGCAGGAGAGCCAAGAACAATAACAAGGAAAGGAGATAAACAGCAGAAGCAAAGAAGAAGGGGTGAAAACAGAAGAGAAGGAGGAATAAGGAAAAGAAATGAGGAGTAAACCGTTAAAAAGAGATGTGATGAGAGCGGTGGGAGAAGTGGAAGATGGAAGAAAAAGGTGCAGAAACAATAAAGACAAGAAGAGAGAGAAAAGAGAAAAATAAAGGAAAAGGGAGAAGTAAACGTCAGGGGGAAACAATAATAAGAGAGAAGTCGAAAGGAAGGGGGGGAAATGTGAAGGAAGAGGGGGAGAAAATGAGAAAAGAAACAAGAAAATGGAGCGAGCAGAGGAAACCACAGAGGTGATAAAGTGAAGTCAAGAGAAAACAAAATAGCACAAAACCAAACAAAAAGAAAGCAAAAAAAAAAAAAAAAAAAAAAGAAAAAAAAAAAAAAAGAAGAGGAGGAGAGGAGATATGTGCAAGGCACAAAAAAGGGAGGGAAAAAGGGGATACAAACAGAGGGGAGGAGGGGGAGTGATGAAGAGATTGGGGAGTGAAAAGAAAGAAGGGCAAGTTGAATGGACGTCCCCCAGAGTTAGAGACGCAAGGTTAAAAAGGCAAAACGGAGAGAGAGATGCAAGGAATGCTGAGGTGGTGTGTGTATTTGTGTGTGTGTGTGTGTGTCAGCCAGCATGTATTGATCTCAGAGAAACGGGGGAGTGTATTGGAGATGTAATTTGCATTGATTTTGCCGGAGAATGCTGACGAGGGTGTGCTCACGCTCGCACGCTCTGGAACAAACGTGCGCACACTTGTCGTACACCTCAGCCACCCGTTATGCAGACAGGCTATCGTGGTCGCTAGACTGCTGTCAGGTGTTAAAATCCCCCCTCCCCCCAAACAACACTGCAGCTGATTGTCATTTCAGAGCGTGCATTGTGAAGCTCGGTTTAGACTCAACAGGTTAATGAGAGGTTTTGCTTCACGCGCAGTGGATTCAACGCCGCCTCTGCGATGCTCTACACCAGCTGTTTGTGATTAGGCTGTGTTTGTGCTTCCATTGTCTTTGTGGTGCAGACACGTTTGCGCGACTGGAGACGTGACCCTTCTAACTGAACCGGCTAACACATTACCCAATCGGGAGAGTCGATGAATGCCCGCAGTTAATGTACACGACACGAATGGGTATGTAATGACTAAGGTGAGCCTCTTCTCTTTCATTTACACATAGGTGTCAAAGCAACTGCCTAAACGCATCACCATGATGGCTGGTGAATGGACATGCCTGCTTCTAGAAGGACTTTAGTTTTGCTGTGAGCTGCCTGAGGAGAGCTTTTAGGGCTCAGTGCATTAACAGACTGTTAGCTGTGCTATGTGCACATCAACACAATCCAGCATCACCCTCACTTTGTGCTGGGAGGTTAAGCGGGAGGCGCGTTAAAGAGCATTGAGTGTCCTGACGTTTGCGTTTGTTCTCCTCTGTCTGGTAAGTCCTAGCACAGATCAGGGCTACAGTGGATGTTTGAGAGCAGCAATATATTAACAGCATCAGAGCTATGTGTATGGTGGTGGTTAATATTGGGTGCACCCTGGTAACCTGACTCCTAAACGGTTATGTAAAACAGGTTACACAAATTCAATGTCCATTCAAATAAAAATCTCACACAGAATAAAACTCATCCAAATTGTATAGTCCAAGAATTCCCAGGGGGTGAAAGAAAATGAGGGTGAGAAAATGTCAGTCAGTGGTTTTATGTATAAGCAGCTGTGTGTGAAAGTGTGGGTGATACAGGCCTACCACACCACAAGGTGCAGCAGATCATCAAGTGGAAAAGAAGGGAGTGTCAGGCTCTCTAAGTCCAGGTGGGAAGACTCGCCATCTAATTCACTGGAGCAATCCACCTCTAGAACAATCCAGCATACCAAAAAACCCCAGACTGATCTCAGTGCATCATGGCCAAAGACATTGGTATAGTGTCTCTGGGTCGGAACATGCGGGGCTCTTCTGGAAGCAGAATGACATGAACTTTCAAGCAGCTGATAACAAATTAGAGCTAACAAAGGCTAACAGTTTAGCTCAATGTGGTACTTTTTAAAGTCACCGGAAAATTGCAGTATCTGCCTGTTTACTCTGCGACTACTTTCAGCATGGAAGACAGCTGATAACCAGCAAACTTATGTGCAGCCGAGCTTGTTGCAAACTTATATCTAAAACTTTTTCAAGTCAGAAACTTCAGTCTCTCAGGAATGAAAATGTTGCAGTGCAGCACTCTTTTTCTCCCGCCAGCACGTGACTACGCACACGTAGCAGCAGACACCGAGCAGGTGGGCGGGACACAGCAGCAGGCTGCTTTCCCATTGGTCGAAACATAGTGGAATTTGTGAGGAAAGGCTTAAACTTTAAACTATAGTTTTAGCTTTGCTACATTCGCACCATAGCAAAGTACTGGAGTAATAGAAAAACCATTATATGACAAAAAAAGTTCCTGTTTTTACATCAGTAAGAAATTGTGAATTAACTGAAATCTTCTGTTTCATTATCATAAGACAGTCTGGGCACGGAGCTGCCAGGACCTTTTCTTTCTTTAAACATAAGCCCAAAGAGCCGTGCTGACAGATTTCCATCTTTTACCACAGCAACATTTCTTCTTCATGTAGAAAAACTGAGACGTGCAGTTAAAATCGCACTTCTCTTTCTTATATTAACACTGATCGGGGATTAAATGTGAAGTCAAACTTCTTTACACTGACAGAAAGGCGAATTTCACTGTTCGCACCTTGAGGCGACAGCTGTAATTTGGAGCGTCATGAATTAAATTGAACAGACTTGGTCCAACCCACTTAAGATCAAAGCTGGCTATATGTGGCCAACAGTACAAAATGAGCCTGACATCTCTGCTTTGAGGCTTTAAGGCGATGTTGCTCCTTGCAAAGAGGAAGTATTGAACAGCAGGGTTGTGACATCTATTTTTAGTGACATCATAGAGAACCTCGAGCAGAAAAAAAAAAAAAAGACTGTCCAAAGTAGAGTTGAGAGTCATCTAAAACGTGAACTTTTGGCTCACAGTGATTATCTGTACATATGTTGAGCAGGTTTAGCAGGAGTATCCACCACTGTAAAGGTTTAAATCTGCCAGTAAATAACAGATTATGTCCACATTAAAGTGTTTTTGTTTTGTTTTTTTTTTATCTCTGTGGTGTCAACACATTTGGTTCCACTTCCACTGTGAACCACAATACTATGGCTTAATTTCACAGCCTTACAACAAAAAATGAAGGAAAAAAATGCAGATGTATTTGTGATCCACATTTTCCCACTTAAATTAATTTCTCCAACAAATGCAGCTTCATTCTTAATAAGCTGTGTTAAAACGCACAACAATATAAGTCAGTCTTAAAACACATGCCTACACACCTGAATTGTGACTTTATACTGTCACTACCACTTTATTATTTCTACAGTCATTTTGCAACTTTGTGTCCATTTTCTCACTATTGCTCTGATTTCATCTCAACTTTACCTTCATTTTCTCTCCTTTCTCGGCCTTACTGGGCATCCCATATGTTCTCCTGCTTTGCCTGTCAAGCCATTTTATAAATGCTGTTTTAAAAAGTGCGTATGATTACTTAATGAATACAAACATGAGTATGAGCATGCAGATGTGTGTGATTCTTTGCAAACAGTATAATACAGGGACAACAAAAGGGCATGCAGGGCTCGCAAACACGCACAGAGTCACAGCATTATATAATTTGCTCTGAAAGCCTGGTGTTGGTGGAACAGTGTGGTAGCACTTAGTGTGCGACACCGCGACCTCCTTCATACAGAAGGTACACACCGACACATGCATAAGCAACATGAACACACACACACACACACACACCATAGATGGTGAATACAGGAAGAAGGCCTAGAGCTAAGAGGAGGTTAGCCACAGCGAGAAACAGTCCAACAGAAAGAGATGAAAAGAATAAAACCCAATGAGAGAGTGAGCGACTGAGGGAGGTCTGGAGCAAACTGATGTGGCAAGAATAAAAGTGATGAAAGGAAAGATGCAGGAGATGAAAGTAAAGGAAGAGGAAGATTGTAAGATCAGGTAAGACAGAAAGAAAGAGGATGACAGCAAGACTAAAGGAGGTGACAGAGAGAGGGGAGGAGAGCGAGAAGGAGGCAACGAGGTTGCAGTATGTGGCAAGCTTATGTAAGCGTACTGATGGCGTTCGTCACCCGTCTCCTGAGAGTGCCACAGATGCA
>VURO01049184.1:27333-40236 GCA_015108175.1 Pelvicachromis taeniatus | reverse complement strand
GTGTGCACGAAAGAAGAGAAAAAAAAAAAAAAAACATACCCGTGCGCCCGCGTGCACTCAAATAAACACCTGCGCGCTCTCGCTCGCCAGCGCACCCACAGGCAAGCGCGCACATGCACAAAAGGGCGCCTGGAGAGACTAATGTGGCATCTGTTTGTTTGTCAACATCTGTTGTTGTCATGGTGTCCAGGGGCCACTGTTCCTGTCTGCAGCCTTTCTAACCACATGTCCCTGCCGTTCCTGTCATTTTCACGTCTTTCATAACGTGCTCAAAGCGAGGGGCAGATTTAAATTTATAATCGTTACAAGATTCTTAAAAAAAAAAGGACTCAAAGAACGTTTGTGTTATAAAGCTGGAAATGACCTAAATTTATAAATTAGGCGGTTTTCCCCTGAAGGTCTCCCTTCATCGCCGTTCTGATGGAGATAGCCGTATCTGCTCTGGGTTTGGTACTTCTATGTGCACCAGCACCGGCTGACTTACATCCAGAGGTGATGATAACAAGAAGAACCTTTTTTTAAATAACTCAGCCACTTACAGCAGGAGCCAGATGAAGAACAGCATGACAAAAGTGAAAGTCACCAGTGGATAAATGAGGCGCTGACAGAGATTTCATATCTGAGAAAGACGACGAACGAGGGAGGCGGCGAGAGAGTAGAAGGTGGAAGATGAATGAAGAGAGGGAGTAGCGCGAGATAAAACAAGCGAGTGAATTAGATAAATGAAGCTGTGTATACAGGTGTTGTTGTGACTCGGGCTGCTGTCTATGTTATTCGTTTGTGTCATGGCTGCCACACACTCAGACAGAAAAGAGGGACGGAGACAGCTTAGAGGTAACCTGGCGAGTACTCGTCTGCAAACGCCCGCATGTAAAAACATCATGACTTTCTTAAACTACTGAAAGCTTCCATCACAGCAGTGGTTTGAAGGAAACCGTTAGAACCATGAAAATCATTTCCAATTATGAAAAAAAAAAAAGCTATTACGTCAGTTCCTGTCATTCCTCTCGAGATCCATCCATTTTTTTCAATGTGTTGTCATCCAGAATTCTATGGTTACCATCCATCCTCTTCCACTTCAATTTTGAGTTGCAGAGGGGCAAATTCACTGTACTTAAATTGTCTCCATAATCACCAGATCTCAACCCATTAGAGCACCTTTGGGGTGTGGGACAGCAGATTCATATCAACCAACAAACCTGCAACGACTGTGTGATGCTTTAATGTCAATATGGACCGAAATCTCTGAGGAGTGTATCCAGCACCTTGTTTAATCTGTGCCATGAAGAATTAAGGCAGTTCTGAAGGCAAAAAGTAGGTCAAACCTGGTACTAGCAAAGTGTAACTAATGAAATGGCTGGTAAGTATATTTATGAAGTATTGTGGAAACAGTCAACACTGACGTCAACTATGTATTTACAAATACAGAAAACCGTACAGTCGATGCACCGTTGTCTTTCTTCCCGTTTCAGTCAGTCCTGCCTTTAGTCCTCATTTTATTAACCGATCACAACATTCTGCCCTGTTTTTCAGATTTAGATATTTCCCCACTTAACATCTCTCAGACAAAACCTTTAAATTTTTTGTTAATATCTTTCTCCTAAATTCTCTCAACTTCCTCACTCCATTTTTCTCTCTTTCACTTCCAATTTTCCTCTTCTGTCTCTCACTTTACACAAAGTTCGAGACATAACTGATCTTTGCTGGGATCTCTCTCTTCTCACTGTCATGTTTTAAACTTGGTCTTTTCTGTGATAGCGTGCCCTCCTCCTCTGTCCATCTTTCACTTTCTTTCTTCTTGTATCTTTTTCTGTCTGATCACTGACTTTTATTGGCACGAACGCTTATGTGCGACAATACTGACAAACAGGATTCCCATTTGTCAGGGCATCTGTAGTCTGCAGGCTTTCAGAGTTTTTCATAGTGCCACGTTCTTGTTGTGTCAACATACAAAAAGGAAAAAGCACATGTGCTTTGATTACAGCAAGCTGAAGAAAGAAAAGAAGAATGATTATTTTGCAACTGACTTTTGCAAGAAATGACTACACTACAAGAGGAACTCCAAGAACTTCAGAACAAAATTAAGAATTTTATAATATAAACTGTAAAAGGGAAACATTTGGTGTGTGGTTTCATTTCCATACAACTAAACTGACAACAGAAAAACTGTCCAGGCTGCACTCTGTCTCCCACCCTAAGACAGCCGGGTCAGTTTCCAGCCCTACTTTACCCCAAATCAAATATTAGACAGGCCAGAACCTGCAAACACTTTCCTTTAATGCACAGAGACTGCTAAAACATTGCCATTCACACCAGTTACTACAGTGTGCCTCCAAGGACTTCAGATGGCCGCTTGTGTTCAGCTTGCTGCTGCTGCTGTCACTTCTGCTAAAAGCTTTAACAGCCCAGTACACAGGTACGTCATCCAGACATGTTTTCATGCATTAGCTAAGAAACTAAAACTCTTTCAAGCTTATATATGTACAGAGTACTTGAGCACTGATGATGTATTTCCCTATACTTAAGACTGTTTACTTGTGATCTAATCAACATAATATATGTTAAAACTAGTGCTGTCAGTGTGAACGCGAATCGGACCGCGTTAACTCATCAAAATTGTCAAACCCCCATTAACAAGTTAACGTAGATTAATCCGTGTGAGGGGGCTACTCGGTGTTAACGTGTTAATGCAGCTTAACTGCGTTAATGCCGTCATCACGACTAACGCGATTAACAATTAACCCATCTGGAGCGCAGACTGACTCAAAATCCCAGAAATCTCTCTGTCATTTTGGGCAGTTTGTCCAAGTGCGTTAAAAGTTTAATCGCGTTAATTGCGATGACCGTGTTTAGCCACGTTAACGTTGACAGCACTAGTTACAACCAAATGTAAATACCATAATGCATCACAGTAAGCTTCAGCCTTACTGTAGAGAAACTCTGAAGCAGACCACTTTTATCACCAATACAGCAACAGCAGCTGCAGGAATAGAAACACAAACTGTTGTAGTGTCTAACTGTAAACATTTCCAACTCAAACTTCCAGAGAAGGAAGTCTTTCTGTTGCTCTGCTTTCTCTAGTTGAAGGCACACGAGCTGGATCTTCAGCTGAGCATTCAACTTAGAGCAGACTCCAGGGAGAGAGGATCAACCTGGGGCAGTGTTACTGCATTTTCTTCTTGTACAGCACTTAACACGCCAAGAGTAGATAACAGATGGTTGTTGTTCTCCACCACTGGAGAAACAGAGTGACCCCCATGTGGGCAGAGCTGTCACACCACAAGCTGTCAAATACAGGGGTTTTAACATGAGGCGTGCTGTTTAGGCAACAGTAGTCAACAATATATTTATTGCTTACTTTCAACAAATACTGCTTAATTTAAATAATTCAATCAGTACTATATCACATTATATCTATGTTATCCATCCATCCGCATCCGCTTATCCTTTTCAGTGTCGCGGGGGGCGCTGGAGCCTATCCCAGCTGTCTTTGGGCGAGAGGCGAGGTACACCCTGGACAGGTCGTCAGTCTGTCACAGGGCTAACACACATAGACAGACAAACATTCGCACTCACAGTCACACCTATGGGCAATTTAGATTTTCCAATTAACCTATCCCCACTAAGTACATGTCTTTGGACTGTGGGAGGAAGCCGGAGTACCCGGAGAGAACCCACAAATTCTTCTAAGATATAGACAATGTCTTGGAGACAAATTTCAAATGTAATTTACTGTAATAAGATCAGAATCAGAAAAGTTGTGTTCAAATCTTTACATCCATTCATCATGCAGGATTCATTCGTGGTCATTTTGGCCTTATCATTTGATGACCTCATACACCTTTAATGATATAAAAACCAAAAGCAAGAATTGGGTGCACAAGGTTACATTTATTGGATTTTTCTTTAATCCATGCAGGACTGGAAGCATTGGTTAAATGTCCCCTTAGCAAGTTGCACCTCGATCAGATGCTTTTAGTAGCCACAAAGAAGCTTCTGGGATAATTGTGGCTGAATATTTGACCACACTTCTTCACAGAACTGGTAGTGATCATTTAAACTGGTAGATTTCCTGACTTATAGTACAGAAATTTTCAATATTGTTCCCAAACAGGTTTGGGAAGACCATTCCAGAAGCTTAATGTTAGCCTGCTTTATGCATTTCAAAGCCAGTTTGGTGTGTGTTTGGGATCACCTTCCCGTTAAAACACCCAATTGTGTTCGAGCTGTCTAGTAGCTGATTTGTGGTCAATTTGAAAAATTTGGTGGTAGTCGCCCTTACTATTGTAACTACTTTGCACAATGTACTAGCACCAGTGACAGCAAAACAGCCAGAGAGCCTGATGCTACGGCAACCACCATGCTTAGCAGTTAGTGCAGCTGTTTAAGTTTGATGACCTCACCCTTACTTCTTCAAACATACCTCTTCTTGTTGTAGCCAGAGAGCTCAATCTTTGTCTGACCATAAAACTTCTGTGAGAAGGCATTTGGCTTGTCCATGCGGGCAACAGCAAATTTCAGTCAAGCGTGAAGGTGTCCAATTTTGGGGCTCGTTTCTTGGTTGGTACCCTCTCAGTTCATAGCAATGTAAAAGTGGACAGTGACGCTGGCGCTAATGGTTGGCTTGAGTTTTGGTGGTTCCATGATTGTTTCTGAACATTCTAACCAATTTTCTCTCACCTTAGGATGAAACCTTGGGTCTTCTTCCAGACATTAGAAAAGTGGTGACACATTAAGATATCTTGTACTTATGCACAGCTGTTTGAACGCTTTTTTGATAAGCTTGGAATCTGCAGTTGTTTAAAAATGGGCTTTAAGCTTCTGTAATGGACTTCCCAAAGCCCTAAAATTAACCCTACAATGTGTATGCGTACAATCATAAATCCTGGAAAAAGAACAACTCAAAGAAATCATTAAAAGCCCCAAATTACCATGACATTCAAAGCCCATGATGAGTGGGTGTAAATTTTTGATGACAAGTGTATTATTTCCCACTCAAAGGACATGCAGCATCTTAGCTGGCATCATTTTTGACCCACCCATGAACCGTCTGACTCAGTGGCAGCTATTTGAACACATATTTTCTGCAGCAGCTACACTTCATATTTCTTTTCTCACTGAACCGTCGTCCTCTCCATCTCCTTTTGCTTCTAATCCATTTCAGAATGTCTTATTAAGCACTGACAATTCTCTCGCTTCCTCCTTCCCTCTCACTTGCTTTATTTCTTACATCTTCTCACTCTTCCAGTCCTCCCTCTCTCTCTCCTCAGTCTACATCTGAAGATGTCTTATTTTAAGAGCTGAGAGTCACTCGCGCAGTCTCTAGAATGCCATGGGATGTTTTGAAAAATACGACTTTCTGCTTTCTGTAAGAGTCTCGCTCAGCGCAGCAGCCAATTATACCTCCCAGCAAGGTGTAGTAGGTGTCAGCCCACTCCAGCACCAGCAAACAGCAGGAAAGCAGACCGTTAGTCAGTTTCCTCTGATTTAATGTGAGTTGCACTGCATGGAAGCATAACAGATTATTATTATTTTTTTAATTAGTGCATTACTGTCACAAGTGGAAACTGTGATGAACGATGAACATGTTTCAATTGTGCAAACTGTCCATAAAGCTAGTTCCCATAATATATTTACTTACTTACAATTACTATATAGGGCAACGATGCCTATAAGACCATTACATTGTGATTACAATAAAATATTAAAAGCACACACAAGGCTTTATTTCTATTAAGAGAGTGTTTTAATGTTATAAAGCTAGATGCAAATGATTCACATGCTTGTCTGATTTGTCTGATAAGCATTCAGCCCCTGAATCCAACTATGTTTGCAACTTATAAATGCAGTTCAAACCAAAGAATCAAAGAGACAAACAGACCCAGACAGTTTCTCCCAACAGACATCAAATGCATTTATGTCCCCTGTCAGACAAACAGAAAAGCCCTTAGAAATTACCGCCATGATCACAGCATTTATTGTCTGCGTTTGAAAAGATGTTAAAAACAAATTTAAGACACATTCAGAATTGGGTGATAGAGTCATACAAAAAGAAAGTAGTCACAGCGCTCTATGCAGAGCCTAAGCACAGACTTTGCTGTTTGTCTGAGGTGACTGAGTTGATGTACTGTGTTTGATTTTCACCACACAGGGTGCTGTACATTATGGCTTTTGTCTCTTCTGTCCAGAGGACTCTACTCCAGTCATGAACTTTATCACACTGACTTTGGGGTGAACTTGCTGGGACGTCCACTCTCCAACCGGTGAAACGACGCACCACTTTTTTTTTTTTACATGACTGTGTACTGATCTATACAAAAAACTAAAAGTACTAGATATGTGTGCATTAAAGGCCAACAGAAATGAATTAAAATGACTTTAAGCCATTTGGAAAATTGTTTTCACCAGCTGTGTGCAGTAATACAAAGTCATGGTCAATATGAAGTTGATGTTTTAGCCGCACAATGGATTCTCTAAAGCTTTTTCTATGGCTCCATCACTTTATATGATAATTTCTTAGCAGGCTTGCATTATGCATTATATCATCTCCTCTGTCACTAATACACAAGGACAAGTAAGCAGTTTTCATCTCTTTCCTATGTCCCATTCACATCAGTGTTTTTCACTATAACTACTCAGGAAAGACGCCCTCCATAACTCCAACAACCCTTCACTTTCTCTCTTTACTTCACTTCTTCCCGCCATACCAGAGACATAAAGTGCCCTCCTAAATCTCCATGTCACCACGCCTGCCCAGGCAAAATAGCTCCTGCCTTCCCAGTCTACTCATCTCTCCATCCACTTAAATCCTTTGCCCTGGAAAAGCACTTCAAGCCCCCACTCATCTTCCCTTTTTTAATATCCCCCATTCCCGTTAATCTTTTGCAGCACCAGCACACCTTCAAAAGGTGAAAAAGTCATTCACTTTTCCTGTTCTCCATGTTTATTGATGCCTCTGACTACTACTACAAAACTTGAAGCCTACTACACACATATGTCATCCAAAAGTGGGTACACCAACTTTGCTTTCTGTCTGGGGACTGAACCCCAATCTTTTTTGGTGTGGTTTTAAGTGGTACAAAGTACCAAAAGCACTTTATAAACAGACATATAGTGCTCAGATACTTCCTCAATGCCTTTCTTTACTGATTTGAATCACAAGTGTACCAGTTTTGGGGAGTTTTTGTATAGTGGGTTACCATTAGCATACTTAGCATAATGACCAATACAAAGCTAGCATGCAAATTTTAGGTATGCATATCAACAAGAACATTCGTATGCAATCACACAGTTTAAAAAAATGTAAGTCAGCTAATGTTTAATGTGTTATTCAGCATGCTTTATTAGCATGTCATCTGCAGGGAGGCATGCACCATTGTTAGGCATGTTAGCCTACTAGCATGTTATATCAGCACTGAATGCAGGAATGGCTATAACCTCTAAGACCGTTGCGAGCATTTTGAAGATTACTTTAGGGTATGATCTTTTTTTCTGTGCTTTTACATTTTCTTTACATTAAACAACACTAAAACGTTTAATGTGTAATTGATAGGACTTACGTTAAAAATGAAAGCAGAAAACTCTGATTTGGTGCACACTCCCTAAAAGCTTCTCACCATAACCTGTTTGATCTTCCTTCCCCGGGGGGAGAAATGCCAGCCCTCTGTCTGGCACTCAGCATGTCTATAGTCTCTCTTCAGATCTTTACCTTTGTCACCTCTTGCACTCAAGAGAGAGAAAGCATTTCATTTTCCTGCTCTTATGTCTTCCTCAGTCCATCTACGCATCTTCCCTGACACCCCTCCTTCTCCTCCCCTTGCTCTGTCCTTTCACTTCTGCTTTCATCTGTTTGGCAGTACCCCTCTGTTCCAGAAAGCTAGAAAGTGTAGGAAACAGACATGTGGACGGACGGGGAGAGACACAGACTGCCTTGGGGTTTTCCAAAAGTCTGTTTTGTTCTTTAACTCTATCCCATCAAATCTCCATCTCTTTCTCGCTCATGCACTTGTTTGATCCCTCTAGCTTTCCATTTTTTTCCCTCTCTTTCTGTCCCATTAAATCTCTCATTCGTTTGCTGGCTTTGTATCTGCTCACTCTTGTTCCAGCTCATTATCTCACTTTCCCTCCCTGTCCCTTTCATCCTCCTCTATTTTTTTAACCCTGCACCTCAACCGCTCACCAGCCTTCACCCTCCTTTCCTCCATAGATTTGGGTTTCTACCGTGTACATCAGCTAGCATCCCCACTCTCCTTTGACAAACCCCAATATAGTGAACTATTAAGTCCGTCAATTCCTCATAAACTAAATATTGCAGGATTGTGTAACGCTCTGTTTGTTGTTGTTGTTGTCGCTAACAGACATTACTAGAACTGAATGTTTCAGTGTCTATATCCTGAAATGGCTGCAGGCACAGAATTAATTATTATATTTATATAAAATCTACTGATCTCATTAAACACAATAGAATGGGCACCGTATGCATGGAAATACGCTAATAGTTTAACTTAGTAACCTTCAAACTATGAATGTACCATGCTGCGATATTACCAAGCTTGGTCAGCTTTGCATCTGGTAAAGCCCAGTGTAAATGTAGCATGTCGTGTGTTGGTGTGCGGGTTAATAAAGCTTAGTGCATGTGGTCAAACCCCACTGCATGTTAAAGGTGCTAAAGTCACTGAGAATAACTAAATGTGACACTAGACCAGCAGCATCTTAGACCAAAGCAATCTGATTGGACACAGCTCCCAGCCAACAACAACAAAAAGAACCCATGAACAACCACTGAACCGCACTAGGCATATGCAGACAGTTTTTTCCCCCCCATCCGCTTCTCTTCTTTGATTTTAATAGAGACAGATCTTTTGTCAGGCCTTCTGACACCTAAGATAGATTAAAGTCATCTTTACTTAATCCCTCTCTCCTCTGCTTTCTTATTGTCACTTGTCTTACTCCACTCATATACACACACAAAGTGAAATGGAAAGCCTGTGCTGTTTGTAATCACTCTTTTTTGGGTCTGTCTGTAAAAGCCAAAATAGCCAACAGCTTCCAAGAGAGGAACTCACATACATTAACATGAATGTGTGGCCAGACAGGGTCAACTTTAAAAGGGAGTTTGACTTTATTTGTGGCTCTGGACACCATTACCTCACGATTCACAAAGCACACAATTTGACTGCAGTTAAGTTAATGTTCACCATGAATATGATGAATTTGATGTTGAACTTTACTGTAATGTTATGTTTAACCTTGGGACCAAAGTGCTTATCAGCCAACTGATTATCACTCTGCTCACAGTGGGTCAAAGTGCAGCAAATATGCAAGACACATGCTATCTTCACAGTGATCGGTCATATATAAAAGGCATCTTGGACAATCACACAGACCGACTATTATTCTGCTCAAGTTTTCTCCAGTGCATTCAGACACAAACCCAAAACAACCAGGTGAACCAGCTTTATCTATAAGATGCAGAGTGATTTTATGAGGAGTGGTTAGAGTTTCTTTAATAGGAGTCCCTATCCAGGCCGAGTCCCTACCTCTTTTTGGTGGTACTTGATAGCGAGTTTGAGCTTGGCCAAGTCATGGCACTGTCTGGGGTCTAGTTCCTCACTCTGGTCATTGTCTCTGTGGTTCAGGATGGTCTCAAGTTCTCTAGAACTCCTGGCCTGATCCAGAAGGTCCTTGGCGAAACGCTTGCACTGCTGAGACAGTTCCTCATACTCCTGACGAAACTCATTCTCCACCTGAAATAAGGGCGATAATAGATGCTGTAAGAGTAATGGGAAGCAGGTGATGGATCTTTAATTTCCTCAGTTTTACATTTCCATCTGTTGCAGGAATAGCATAACGGCATCACAACCTCCTTGTGGAACCCAAAAATAAAAGTATTATTTGACATAAACCATTCTGAATTCTGCACCATGGGGTCTCAGCATTGCAGAAAAAGTGTCTCTCTTCATGTTAAACAAGATAAGACTCCAGGGATTACAGTAAGGTATGGTGAGAGGCTTTTTGCTGTTACTTTTGAGACAATAAATACCAGAAAAATTGTGAGGCAGGGGGAGATAGTCACTCTTGACAGCATAAGTGAATTAAATACTTTGACAAACGAGTAAAAGGAAGATGATGCCGAATGCTACTTGTTCCACAGTTAGTTTAACATCCCATCAAGTTTTAGGAGGTTGCTTTCCTCCAGTTCATCTGTACCTTGGGTGTTTAGAGAATTAATGGGCTATCTATGAAAAGGAGTTTTGTTAAGTTTCTTCTTTAGTCAACAAAACATGACATCTACAGACATCAACATCCATACCTTGCTAAGTTCTTTGAGTTCCCAGCCCAGTCTGAAGGCAGTGAGAATGGGATCTTCACTGGACAACGCAATGAGAGATGGTGAGGCCAAAGCCTTGTAGATGTTGAGTCGAGACCGTGAATGTCGAAGGCTGTCAACCTACAGAGAACCAGGAAAGGTTTTTACCCTTCTTTCAAGATTTAGATCAACTGCGAGACGTGATTCAGCACAAGCTACCATTAACACCCAGAAACAGTTTAAACCAGTATAATAAAAACTAGCCATCTTTCATATGTAACATAAGTGAACTGTTCCCAGAGTGGATGTTCAGCATGTATGGTTCAAGTGCTTTAACTGCAGGCCAACTATGTGGTAGGGTAGCATCTATTACAGACAAAACAAAGATGGTAAAGTTTAGTTTTTAGTTTATGTCTTCAGATTTTGCACCTAGCAGTGTGGTAACACTCGTTTATCCAGTTTGTATCCATCTGCATCTATAGACTACAATGCATTATATGAGGGATGAAACTACAAAGTAACCAACAGCTGATTTGAATGTTAGCACCAAGTAGCACCAAAACTTATAACCCACAAAGATTAGGGGTAAAGTTTAAAAACAAAGCTGCAGAATGGATCTTTGCGGTGCATACATACCTACAAATACTGCAACATAATACTGCAACATCCACATCATGAACAGTATGTTAAAGTTAAGTGTTCATTGTAAATACAGAGTAACACAGAAGTCTTTCCTAATGTTTTAATGACTTATTGTCTGCTTGAACTCAATTCACTTAATTTCACTCCCTGAGCAAGATAAAACAGAGCAGCAAGGCAGCTTAGCTGACATTACTACTACTGCCATCATCATCATCATCTTCCCATGTAATAGAGTTGGTGGTGCCTTGTGTGGAAAGCATAAATAGAAAACAGGCCTATTTTTATATTGGATCTGGGGGAAATTTACTTAAGCTATGTGCTACTCGCAGGCCTGAAATGATTAAACAAGATTTCAAGCATTTACTATAAAGCAGTTTTGTAGTTCCACATTAAAAAAAAATTCACTCCAAATCATGACCTTCATAAAAACGTTTAAATCTTTAAATTTAAGGCTCAGAGCCTGGTTATATCAATAAAGCATGCTCTTTCATATTGTTGCATAGTATAAAAACATTAAATGTAAGTGAGTTCAAGAAGTTGAAGATGATGTTGGAAATTGTTGATGTCTGATCTAGGGTCCATGCTGGAAATTAAAGTTTGTAAAATAATTCCAATATAAATGTTCAGCAAACCAAACACAACGCAAACAATGCAAAAGAAAAACAATCCCTTACCTCTGAGCTGGATACACACTCAACACAGTCACATCGTATCTGATGCGGTCTGGGTATGGTGACCTACACAGCAACAACAACATTGAACAACAAATCATTGATAAAAATGCAACTTATAAAGATCTAGCTCTATTCCTTGACCATCACGGAAGACGAAAAAAAAAAAGAGCTTACTACTCCTTATGTTGATAACATATGTGTAAAACAACCATTACCTTCCGCTGGACAAGCAGCTTGATAATCTCATAGTTGTTGGTGTGAGCAGCGAGCATGATGGGAGTTATATCTGGGGTGAACTCTGAAAACTGACTGTCCATCATCAAAGAAGGAACCTGTAGGAGGAGAACAAAGTGCAAACTTCTTAAACTGGCTGTTAATATGTGTGTAAAAAAGCCTGCTGTCTGGTGCCAGGTAAACAGGAAAAAAAGAAGATTCAGAAACACTTATTGTCCAATTGAAAAGCTTTGATTCAGCTCCACGTGTGGCCCTGTTACATGAGGGGAAATACTGAAAGTGAAAGACAAATTAAGCAAATGATGAATCCAATCAAAGTCTCTTGAATCAGATTAAAACAAATTAAATTAGGGTAATGTATTCGATAAAAAGAAGTTTCCTGCTTGACAACTCTGCAGAGGTACATTTATTTAAAGCCACATCCTCTCCAAAACTCATTATATCCCCTCACGGATGCAACCATGAACACCTGCTGTACTTGGAGAGAAGAGGGGAGTGGAAGATTGTTTGTTTGCCAAGTGAATACCAGGAGGTCTGTCATTACAGGAAGACAAAGGAGAAATGGAGAGAAAAACCAAGAATGGCTGCATATAAATAAAGAAAAAGAAATGCAGACGTGTGTTAACAAGACGCCTGAACCAAGAGGACACCGCTTTCTAGACTAATGCCACATCTTGGGTCTGCACACTAAATATGACGCTATTGATCACTATTGATGTTTAAACCATGTCCTCAAAAAAAGAAAAAAAAAAAGCCCATAATGGACACGTTACATCTGCTTTATATAATCAGTACAAAATGTAAACACGACCACTTGTAGCTTTACAGTCAGATGTATCAGGGGGCTGTGTGCCAGACTGTTTCTTGGCCCAGAGCAGGAACTTTCTGGAATCTCTGCCTGGCAACCTCACAAAGACAACAACAAGACTGCCAGCCATATGTAGCAGAGCCTGGAAGATTGTTTTTGAGGCGGAGATCACATTCTCGTCAAACAAAATGCTGGGATCTTTCAAAACACCCAAAACAGCTGGGAGTGTAACACAA
>VURO01049184.1:12596-24715 GCA_015108175.1 Pelvicachromis taeniatus | reverse complement strand
AGGACTATTTATACACAAGCGACTGATAACCGAAGGTAAAGAGGTGAAAACAATCAGGGAAGTGGAGACAGGAAGCAAACCTGAGGCACGATATAAAGTAAAACAGGAAACAACTGAAGGAAAGAAAACAAGAAAACACAAAGTGACTGAGGCATGTCCAAAGAATTGGACGGGACACCGAGGGAATTAAAATCAAACTCAAAATACATTAAAAATGGGAACCCACTCATAGCTATACATCAATCTACTGTACATGTACACAAGACTCCACAGTACTCAGATAAAATGAAAGAAAGTGATAACGATCAAAGCAGAAGTGAGAAACTAAAATATCAAAAGCTTCAACAACCAAGAATACAAACTACAGAATTAACACAAGACAATAGGAGCATGACACAAAAGGAAAACCATCACAGAATAATGAAGACCCCATTTAGCATGTGACCCCAATGCGACAACACCAGTAATTCTGGGACCACATCTGTCTTCACTGTCTTTACTTAAGTGTTTTCTGCAACCCTAAAGCCTCTTGACTGTGTCATGCTGGACTGTGACTATAGTCTTGACAAAATCCACAGACACACACATAAACACAAGCCAAAGTACTCAATTCTACCTGGTAGTGGTAGTAACGAGTGTTTCCAGGACCATATGTTGCCATGATAACACCACACACACAGACACACACACCAAGGTGAAAACAATTTCAACCACGACAGAGTGGCACCTGTTAGAGCAGGTGTCTCTCAGACCACATTTTGCCATGATGACACACAAACACACACCCACACAGACAGACTTACACAGTGAAGAAAACCAGCTATGCTACTGGGAGGTACTAATACATTAAAAATGCCAATAAACAAGTGGCCTTTTAGTAAAACCCAGCCAATGTATTTAATGTAAAGCTGATTTATTAATCCCAGGGGGAAAGCTATCAGCGTTTAGCTATTAGCTAAACAGTATCGGTTTATAAATGAAATTTTAAAATGCAGATGAGGGGGGAGAAACACCCTTCAACTATATAATCAATGTTGACTTTGCGCAGCTTGTCCCCCAGAAGGCACTCTGCAAGTTCCCTGTTGATCTGAGCAGAGTTGGAAAGATCGTCAACAAATAAATAATTACACATAATTTCAGTTCAATTGCATTTTCTTTATATAGCACCAAACAAAGCAATTTTCACCTTAAAACACTCAATATTGTAAGGTTAAAAACCCTACAATTACACAGAGAGAACCTGAACGATCAGATGACCACCTATGTGCATGTAACTTGGCAAAAGTGGGAAAGACAAACTCCCTTTTAACAGGAAGAAGTCTGTTAAACCTGATGTCTGAGACTGAAGGGCTTCAAAAACAAAAAAAAAGTCTTCAAAGACCTTGTCTCCTTGAACGCCACAGAACTGACCGTTTGGACTTTGCAAGAGAGCATCAAACATGGGACATTGAAAAGGTGGAAGAAAGTTTTATTCTCTGAAGAGAAATAAAATTAACCTTGATGGTCCTGATGGTTTCCAACGTTACTGGCATGACAAGCAGATCCCATCTGAGATGTTTTCTATGTGGCTAAGTGGAGGGGGCGCCATAATGGTCGTGAGTGCTTTTTCCTTCAGTGGAATAATGGAGCTTCGTGAGGTGCAGGAGCGTCAAATGACCGCTGGCTGTGTCCAGATGTTGCACAGAGCATCCCTCATGACTGAGGGTCGTCGCCTGTGTGGTAACGACTGGGTTTTTCAACAGGACAATGCTGCAGTACACATTGCAGCAGGACAAGGGACTTCTTCTAGGAGAGTAACACCACTCTTTTGTTGCCCTGATCCAGTTGAGAACCTTTGGGGATGGACGGCTGAGAAGTTTACAAAAATGGACAACAGTTCCAGACAGTAGATGGCCTTTGTGCGTTCATCTTCACCACTTGGAGAAATGTTCCCACTCACCTCATGGAAACGCTTGCATCAGAGGCATGCCGCAAAATTTTTTTGAAGTGATCGTCAATAACGGTGGCGCTACTCATTACTGAGTTCATGTTTGGAACTTGGATTTCTGTTTTGGGGGGTTTATGGTTGTTTTTGGAGGTTTGGTTCCTAAGCTTTTGATCAGCTGTTAAACCGCCTGCTTCACTTTAAGTGTTGTTTTCAGTAAATTGCAGGCTCAAAAATGTTTTTTCGGACTCCCATTTTTTCATGTTGCATGTTGAAGCTCTGATAAGACCGTGATAAGATCCACCAATGCAAAATATGATTTTCTTTGCCATTTTTCAAGTGGTCTTAAACTTCTGATCGGGACTGTATATCAAATATCAGTATCAAGACAAATCCTATATCGGTTAGGCTCTATACTTCTGCTCCTGATATCTGGTGACAAAAAACCCCAAACTTAAAATCTGTCCACAAACATATTAACGCCTCCCAGAGAACTACAGCTCCTTTGGGCTTATAGGTTGCTCCAGGTCCTATAAGCATCTCCAGGACCACGCGTTGCCATGATAACCACACGCAGATGCACATTTACAATCCAAAACATTTTTCATCCACAACAGTGTCGCTGTCAGTCAAAAATGCCAACATATCTAGGGTACAACTCATGTTCACCTCGTAAATGGAGAACGGATTGAAAGCAGAACTCACACAAAAGGTTGTTTTTGACTCCAAACGGTGTCAGAATTTGGACCCTTTTTTATTCTAGACTCCACTTATTCGGGGCTATTATCTGAAGCACATTATGATTTGGCTCTCAATTTACCCATTCATATGCTGATGGCTGTAAGCTCTCGTGAAATGCTGGGAACAGTGTGGGGGTACTTTGGGATGGGGGCACACAGAACCAACCATCAAACTGGAAATTTTCCAAAGAGCAGTCAAATGAATTCTGTAGTTTTTCCACAGTGGGTCAACACTTGCTTTTTTTCTTCTTCTTCACATTAAAGTGTAACAAAGTCCACAAAGGTACTGCTGATTTACTGAACATGGAGCACAGTTAGAGTCCTGAGAAATTATAACAAGAAATTAGGAATGAAATCACAGGTTTGTGCAAAAAATCCACCTTTTCTGGCGAAATCGTAAAGAGATGTTTTGTGTTATGGATTTAATTTAAAATGGATTTTATTTTATAAAAACAAAACCAGACAATACAGGATAATTAAAAAATCCACTGTATTGTCAGTGCACACACACGTGCATCCAATCCAGATGAATACGCTCAGATCAAAACCCAAATTAACATCGACTCCAGTTACACACATGCAATTCTAATTGTTTCCTTCACACATCAAAGGACACTAAACCTTCCCTCATCTGCATCTCTCTCTGCAACTATTTCTCACTTCTTGTCCCTCCTAATATCTCTTGTATCTTAGTTTTTCCACTATGCCCATCTGATTTCCAACATGTTGCATTTGCAGCTTTTCTTCTTTATTTGACTCCAGTCCCTCTCCGTTTTCTCCATCACTCTTCAGGGCAAAGAGCTCCAAAGTTAATCCTTTTGTCCATGTTTAAAAAACAAAAAAAATCATTCCCCTCTTCCTCCTTCCCTCCCTTTTGTTCTCTGTGCTGTTGCCTCAGTCCTTCTATTTCGAGTATGCTGGTAATGAAGAGTGAGGAGTGGATGTGAATAGGGGAGTGAGGGAGGATGGACGCAGAGGTAGAGAGAGAGAGGTAATCAAAGTAAGAGGGGGAGTCAGACTGAGTCAGATGGAGAGGGATGGCAGAAAGATCAACAGTTTAGCTTGGCAGGAGGAGATAAAAGGCCCTGATTCTACCTGTCAGTAAAAAAAGTGCTGTTTAGAAACATACGTAAACTCACAAAGCACACATCCAGCTCTTATAAGTATCAAGCACTGATGTGTGAGTGTGCATGTTTGTGTGTGCAAAACTCAACACTGTGCCCTGAATATTGGTGAAATAGATAGCGAGTTTAAATATAATTCTTGAGATCACTCTTTCCATGAACAGGCACTTTTTCGTTTTCCACACATGCAGAGGTAACAAGGTAATGCCTTTGTGAAGCACTCCTCTGAGTTTCTCTCCTTTTTATCTTCACATCTCTTCATGCTCTTACATGATTGGAGCAAATTCGGTTCTTTCTAATGGCTTTTACTAGAATTCTCTCAGCTAAACCCAGCTAACAAAGTGAACCGACACACTCGTGTGCATCTTTTATTCCTAATATAACCTGTTTCACACTCTCTCTGTTTGCCACACTGCTGCTAGTCTCTTCCTGTGTGTATCCATTTTTAGACTTCGGTAACTGTGCAGCAGCAGAAAAAAAGCCTAAAACATGTTAACGTTGTAGTAGAAAAGCGTTTGGGTGTTTAAAGCCAGCCCCTGCATGACAACTGCAGGGGTTGAAACTTTTTTTCTATAACTCTAGTTGGGGTTCATTTTTTCCTACAGAAACTCTCACAAACACATTTTTTAAGCCTGTTATCCATTTGGAAAACTTAGCATCCATGTAATTTGACCCTGAATTACCTTTCTAACCAAGCTAGCCAGCACCAACAGCTACATCCTCCAAATGCAATCCTGATGTTGTAGCCTGCACGACTGCTAACACGAACATAGCATGCTAGCCTGCTAAAAGACTGAGATTGCTGCGTTTCGATTCTAATGTCTACAAAAGCAGAACGTTCAATTGGACAATTGAAATAGACTGTATGTAAAAGATGGGCAAAAAAGTTCAATTTGAATTCTTTCTAATGGTCAGCAGGGGGACATCTAATTGCTTCTTTGTCTTTGTGAAAAGACAATCCCTGAACGCCATAACCTCACTTTTCTGTGGATTTTATGCTAACAAATGTTAGTTTCAAGTCTTGCTTTGTAAAGTATGATGTTTATTTTGTTGATTATGCTGCCCATTGAAGTCAAAAAGGATAAAGTAACATTTTCTTGGGCAGGTCTAACTCCATACGGTGTGATTGACAATTACATTATGAGCATGCAGTGACCCTTGAGTTTGTGGTCACGTCCACCTCGCTAATATGACAATGACCGAAATACTCAACTAGCAGCTTCAACAAACCAACATCGTGGTGGTTATTTCCATCTTTATATACAGTCTGTGCAATTGTTGAAGCAATAACATGGTGCCATATATCTCTTGCTTTCTAAATCTCACACATAGGCCAATATTGTATAAAAGACAGTAACAAAGATTAACACATATGCAATGCTGCCTACTGCTTTATTATTATTATTATGATTATTATTATCATTATTCTCTTTAAACCTACAGAAATCTGTGCTGACATCACTGTGTATTGCACATGTGTGATGTATGAGGTAACTGAGGAGGGACAAAAAGTACAAGAAGACAGGAAGTCAGAAGACAAACAGAAACACTGGAAGAACAGATTTATTCTCATCCAACTGAGAGGCAAGCAAAACCTTCCCACAATCCTCTGCTTCGGCCAAGGGTTGGTTGCCATGGTGACATCGAGCCTCACAGCCTCGACAGTCCAGGAATAATTTTCAAGAAGACGTCTTTGTTTCGCTTAATATATTTTTTTTTTTTTTACATTTTGCAGTTTGCTTCCCTTTCGTTCCATTTCCACATTTACTCCCCTGTTAGTTTGAATCGCTGTGAATCAGTTTTTCACCACCTGCCTCTGAATCTCTCCATCTTACCCCCCCAAACACCTACTCCTTAAACTAAACTGTAATCTGCTCTTCCTTGCTCTGCTCCTCGTTCTCCCTCTGACACACAAACAGAAATGCAGTAGGCAGACAAACACGCTGTCTGTCTCCAAATCCTATTTCACAGTTTGTCTATGAAACGGGCTGTTTAATTTCCCTCCTCTCAGCAGAATGTGGCATGGAGCATTACAATGAATGGATGTGCCGCTCATTATCACTCACACACACACGCATTAAAATGGAAAAATACTGACACGGGCGCACATTCACGGATGAGTAAATGCAAACACGTGCATGCATGGATGCGTCTGGATGCAACACGTTAACATATACCCACGGAGGGCTCGCTCTCCCTCTCTGCTTGGTCTGAATCAGTGGTGCCGCCAGAGAAATTCCAGATGTGGCCGCTGAAAATGCTAGGTTGGTTCACCAAAAACCAAAACACATAACTAAACTTTAGGCGTAGTTAAAAAGAACAAACAGCCACACGCACCTGTTTCTCTCCGCTGGGCCTTTTGTGTGACAGCAGCAGTTCCACAGCACCCACCACCTCCTTCCTGATGGCGTACAGCAGGGCGTCGCCTGTGTGGATGCCGTGGTCGAGAAGGAGCTCCATGATCTCCAGGTTCTCATTCTCGATGGCGATGAGGAGAGCGCTGCGGCCCAGCGGGTCCAGACAGTTCACGTCCATGTTGTAGTACACCTCCGCTTCGCGAAGGGCATGTTTCACTCCCGCATAGTCGCCTACAGGAAGAGGACGGTTGAAGTGTGCAGGTGGCTAAACATGCTTAAGCAAAAATGTCACTTTTTCACCCAAATCATTGTATATGGATCCACTGATGTGAAACTGTCTTTAAAATACAAATCTGTCAGGTAGCTAATGACAATACAGGTATTTGTCTGCTTATTTATCAATGTTTTTTTTTTTTCATGATTTATTCTCCCCTCCTGTGCGCAAGAATCAAATCATTATCAAACAAAAGTATTTCAAAGTCTACTGTTTATTGAACCTGTAAAAAAAACGAAAAAAAAAAACCCCATTAAACATTCATTTGCATATATGAGTTTTAATATGTGTCATGTTTGCTACAGCTAGCAGGGTAAGGTATCATGAGAAAAGGGGTAGTTACTGTGCAACTTACCATTATTGTTTATTGAAAAGCACTGTACATGTGTGTATGCGTGTAAAGCAGGGCTGTCAAACATAAAACAGCATCTTGTTCAAGGACGTTCGCTGCAGCACACGTTGCAGAGATGACACCTGTGTACTGACACACTCAGACTGACCAGCTGCTCAGCTATCAGAAAGTATAAACTCAGCATCATTTAACGGGTGACTGGATCAGTAGAATGCAGGTGTGGAGGCAAATATGTGGCTTAAAATAAGCAGATGGCTGTGCGAGGCTGTGTGTGCCTTTACCTTTCTCTACAGCTGTGAGGTAGGCCCGCTCCTCAGCAGACAGCTCCACCTCAGCGCGGACAATCTGAAGTGGGATGCGGTCGCGGTACGGCGAATATGTCGCCTAAACCACAAACACAGAGGACAACAGCCACATGAGGCAAACTGCATGTAAGCAGAGACATCGGAGGGACGCTGCCATTCAATGTATTCTGAATGAAAACTGACTGGAGAACGCAACAAAACTAAATATTAGGGGTGGTCCTGCCTGTGACCCCCGAGCATTCAATCAACATAAAACCAGGAAACATATGAGCCAGTAGTGTGTTTGGGATCAATGTGATTTGAGGTGAAGTTGAAGAATTTGGAGGTAGCACTCCTCCATCATTTTATCCATTTTTCTACCAGTGGCAGAACAACAGCCCCAGAGCATGATGCTACCACCACCATGCTCGCCAGCTGATATACTGATCTTAGGCCTGAAAGCCTCATTTTTACTCCTCCAAACAATTCTCTTCTCATTGTTTCCAAATAGCTCAATTTGACCATAAAACTTGCAGACAGCATTTAGTTTCATTATGTGGGCAGCTGCAAATTCCAGTCGAGCTTCGAGCAGGGGATGTAAAACTGTCTTCACTGTGGGCAGTGATCCTGGTGTGCCAGCATGACAGGCTTAAGTTCTGGTGCTTCTTGGGTTGTTTCTGAGCATCCCAGCCAGTTTCCTCTCAACTGAGAGTGACAGTTTGGGTCTTGGCAAAGAAGTGAAGCATCCAAGTAGATTGTTTTGTGCAATTGTTTGAAGTGATGATGTTTTTGGCTCTTAGTTTTATGGACATTCCCAGTGTTCTGATGTTGAGTCAATCCAATGACCGCTGTCAAACAAACATTTTTATGTAGTCAAATCGCTTATTAGAAGTAAATGTTATTAGTATTTAAGTATTCTCATTCTGCTTATTAGGCATTGACCTTGTCAAGTAAAAAGACATTACAGTACCGTCAGCACTATGTATTGAAAGATATGAATGCTTGTATGTATTTGGCCCTACGTATACTTTTGACCCTCTGTGGACAAAAAAAAAAAAAAGCATTCAGAAAAACTTCAAATGTGCGTACCTACTTCTGTTTTTTAAAGCCATTAAATATTTAAACTGACCACAACTGTAGCTGCTTATTGTCATGGAAGTAGATCTCGTTTTGTTGTTAGCGTACTTTATTCATGAAGAAAATTGGCATTTGATGAGTGATCTGATTATGGATGATATTAATCATACCATAACTCTGGATTGAGGCATTTATTATGCTATGCTATAATAATGTGTACCTTTGTAGAAGGTTGCAGGAAAATAAGCTTTTGAAATCCGATTTTACGCAAAGTCACAAAACCTTACAAGTAAGACTTGACGGTCTATTACATAAATGCCGTTTTTATGTTTCTGCAACAAGTGGAATTAAAGTCAGCTTCAAAATAACTTCCCTAGTGGTGCAAATTGCTTCTAAAACCACTTTGATGTTAACAAATCAAACCTGGTCCGATTCCAGGAAATGAAAGAAATTTTAGAAAATCTTCCGTCTCTTTTGGCCACTTAAAGTGATCAGAGGTAGTTCTCAGGATGATTGGAAAATGAAACTACTACCAGTGGATAGATTTTTTTTTTTTTTAATATGTGAGTGTATTTGAATGTGTTTTCTTAGCGCAATATGCTAAAAATGATTTCTGTTGTTAAGATACAGTTCATTTACCATCATCAGTCAACAAGATGCAAACACACTGAAACTTTCCAAGTGAAACCTTTTCCTCCACTACAAGTACGACGGAGACCATAGCCAGGTCATTAATGATCTAAATAATGACTCATCCACAAGTATCTAAACCACAGTTGACAGCGAAATGTTTCACTCTGGACCAACGTGTCTGTCTGACAGATAGGAGGTGTTAGTGTTAGATAACCGAGTGGACATCACCCATCATCACAGAGATAAACAGAAAGAAGTTTAGCCGAGGGCAATATTGAGAATATTGCTGAAAACATGAAGCTGTCAGGAGGAGTGTGATGCACTCTGGTATCTCCTCATCACTCCACGCTGTAAACCCAGCAGAGTGTTGGAGAGGCTGAAACACGAATGTGTCAGTGTCTGCTTTGTGAAGACGAACAAGAATTACAATCTACGAGAGTGAGGTTAATTTTACAAATCAGCACATCTTGTGAGTTGGTTTCAGGATCAAGAGCAAGACTGTGTTTGACTCACCTTCTTGTAGTACAACTGCGTCATGGGATTCATCTGGCCAGTCTGGAAAAAAGGAAAAGAGAGAGCTGTGTTACTACCACGAGTGGAGCAAAGAGTGTGTGAGGTGACGACTGCACAGGTTTGGTCCAGTTATCATTACGGTCAACAGCTGAAGCCGCAAGAGCGACTGCGAAAAAACCCTCATGGAGGTTAATCGAATAACGTGTAACCCCGAGCTCAGGATTGCTGCAATGCTACATGAGTCATCCTGTTAACACTGACACAGCACATATGCTTTTTATGAGCATCATTTTATTTCTGTGCCATTTTCACTCAATGGTCTTATTATTAGAGGAGAACCTTGTAATTGCAGGTGTTGTGTAACAATATTCAGGCTTTTACATTTACTGTAGGACCAAAAGGTAACCTAGTGAACAGCTGTTTCTAAATCTCAGGTACAATCCACACAAGAAAGGCTAAAAGATCATTCTGCCACTGCGACAAAAAACACAGTACAAGGATTCAGCCCATCCTCATTATTAGTATCATTTACTAATATTAGACAACGATAACCAGAGAAAAAAAACATTTTTTAAATGACCCCACCGTCTCAGATTGGCAAACGTTTGCACACAGTTGCCGTCTAATTTTTAAATAAAGAATGCCAAAATGCTGCAATCAATAACCGAGTCTGCACCAATGAGTGCAACTCGTCTGTGACTCTTTGCAATAAGGGACTTGAACCAAGTGACTGCCACCCAGTAATATCTTTTATATAAAAAGCAGGCACGCCCAGTGCCTATGTGATTTTATTATTATTTGTATGAGTTTTTTTTATTTATTTCTGTTTTAAATCTGAGGTTTTTGCTGCACCACACAGAATTTGCAATACAAATTTAGATGGACAGACAGCGACAGATTTGCAAACTTTGCTGATTTATAACTGTTAATTGCTTTATGCTCTTAATCATAACACAACAGCATGCTAACTAGTCTCTTTCCACCACCATCTTGTTGCACTAAAGTTGCTTTGAAGAAGGCAAAAGTGTGATTGGTTGCAAACCAGGTCCCCTTCTAAAATCAGACAAAAATAAAAAATAAAAAAATACAATGAGAAGTTATATTTTTCACTGTAACAAACACGTACATGTTTAAGGAATCATTTTCATAACTTGAAATGGAAATATAAATTGTTAATTTTAAAAACCTACGCACAGGTTTTTGCAAACAGTTATTTGCAGCTATTTGCCAAAAAATGTAGCCAAGGTGGGTTTTTTTATTTCGTTATATATGTTGTACATATATATGATATATATAGATATATAGATCTAGAGCGATCGCGATCTAGAACGGGATCTAGAACGATCTAGATCTATCTAGAACGGGATCTAGAAGGATCTAGAACAGGATCTAGAACTATCTAGAACGGAATCTAGAGGGATCTAGAACAATCTAGATCTATCTAGAACGGGATCTAGAACGGGATCTAGAACGATCTAGAACTACTATCTAGAACGATCTAGAACTACTATCTAGAATGATCTAGAACTAGATAGATCTATATCTAGAACATACAGCTATATCTAGAATCTAATCTATATCTATCTCTAAAAAATTATGTCCACTACAAGATAAAGGAGAACGTCACAGGCCACGTGGAGACAGCGTTTACGCTGCAGTCAGGCAGCAACTGTGACATTCAGCAGTTGCGTCATTGTTCTGACACACAAAACAAAACTATCCACTACACAGTAACCAAACACGCCAATCGTCACAAATCTCTCACATCTCAAAATTTCAAAACTGGTGTATTGTAAGCACAATTCCACACTTTTAACACAAAAATGGACACTCAGGCTCCTCATGGGTTGACATTGCATCTTGTTGCTATGTCATCTGTCATGTGATTGGTTTTACATGACTACATTTCTTTCTAAGCCAATCTGCAGCACTCTTGCGATTGTTTCACCCCCATATCTCCCAGTAAGCTGAAGACAGCTTCAACCCTGTGTTAAAAAATAGTAACACGTCCACACCACATTTTCCTTGTTAGTAACAGCGTTGTAACAACAGAAATAGTAATTAATTACATTACTAGTTACTGAGAGAAGTCACATTGTTCCTGGCATGAGATTACACCAACAGTAAGACATTCTACAGGATTTAAAGTCAGTGTAGAAGACTTTGAAAGCAGCAAAGACTTTGAAAGCAGCTACTTAAAGCTTCAGCTTATTCTACCTGATACTTAAAGAGCTGCTGAGAAGCCGACACAATGAGAGACTGTGATGGACGAGTGGACAGCTTGAGCAGTGCAGAGTAGCGAATCCACATACATTCAGCACAATACACAGCATGCAGGCCACGGATAAGCCCACAGTATTAGTGTCTCCAGCCTCATTAATACATGTAATCCCCATGAACCACCGACTCCTAGAGAATGTTGAGAAGCTCTTCATGTTTGTATATCTGTGTGTGTGATTGTGTATGTTACAAATCACACAGACACTGCACAGTAATTACCCCTCAGTTGTTTCCTTTAGGAGTAAGCATTGAGGGCGTTTTCTTACACGGTGTGGGATTAATATTCCAGCGGTAAGAAGCCATCAAAATGAGAGGGGGGGAAAAAAGCTGATAACAATCTCCACATGTCTCTGAGTAAGAAAGAGCAAATTAATGAACCTGCTAGTTTCAATACTGACGTAAGCATTATAGTTAACATCTTTGTCACTAATTACTGCTGTGGTGCTCCTGTATGAAAGGAAAAAAAAAAAAATTAAGAAAAAAAAAAAAAAAAAAAAAAAAAAAAAAACCCTAGAAAAAAAAAAAAAAAAAAAAAAAAAAAAAAAAAAAAACAGACACGCA